>DWTW01001051.1:0-13703 GCA_018246275.1 Papilio slateri | reverse complement strand
GTCTAGATTAATCGTATTTTGGATAATAATAAAACAATAATTTATTTTCATATTTCAATTATAATTATAAATCTCGTTTATTCCTAATAATATAAAATACATCACAGTAACAAATCGCTATACTTAATTGTATCATGTTCTGGCCGACAATACACTAGAAGATACGTTGCGTTGCTTCGATCGTTTGAAGGAGCTTAAGTCGGGGAGATCTAACCTCGGAAAGGTTGCTGTTGGAAAACTTGCTGGGGTTGTTGGGGTTGGGACTGGATGTACTGGAGAGCGCGTGCGATGGCTTCAGGGATTGGGGGAGGAGTGGGAAGATGAGCACCTTCGGCACGGAAACCTGTTGTAAAAGAATAATAATTAATAAGAATCTAAAACCAGCAGCTCGTTATTCTGATGACAAATAGCTTTAATAGTAAAATAACATTAAACGCCTACAAGAAAAATCGATGCAGATAAATTATTACTTAAAGAAATAATATCAAATGTATAGTTTAATTAGTATTGAAATTAATACCTGTTACTATTATATACTATTTCTATAAAACAGATACATTATAGAGCAAGATCCAATAGTTGGGGATAATTTTTACCTGTATTAGGGATATACACAGAATAACTTTTATAAAACAACGAAGGTCTGATAACCGCGTGCTCTTGGACTATTAGGGGTATTTCCTAAACATGTGAAAACGAAGCATCTGTAGTTTCACGTACGAAAAGTAAAAACTTTACCAGTTAAAATAGCGACGTTTGTGACAAATGGCTTTTTAATTTTAAGTCAAGATTTCAACTAGTCCCATTGTTTTAATAAGTTTGTTATTTTACATATATCTTATTCATGTATTAATATAGCAGAATTTAAAGTGCGCAAATATCTTATGTTCATGAATAAAGTACGATGAAATCAGTTACATCTTAACGTTTCTGTATCATTTTAGTATACATGTCATCCATTTTAACCATTTTGTATTCATTTCACGGCCTAGTACCATCATTGCATTCCTGTACATACTCGTATAATATATGGAGCAATGAAACGTATTATCACACTGTTTACTTGTGAATGGTTTTTTAACTGATAATCTCCCAGTTGCAATCATATAAAAAAATTCATGGAGCATGCCTAACAATCGTTAGGGTAAGAAATTTAGTCTGATTAGATTAGATAATGTGCTCGGATTTGTTTCAATGATGTACAATGCTTCTTTGTTACTAGTGTATATGATGTACTTTTAACAGCTCATACCGCCTTGCAATTATTGTATAGTTTATTAGTTTTATTGAATATTTTTTAGAAATCATACTACTTAGAGTCATCCATTACCCTTAATCATTTACAATTTATGTTGCTTCTTAACAACTTAACGAAATGTAGATAAGTATTAAAATCTAATTGGTTTAATATATTACCGTTCTCATCAGCAATGTAAGAGAGAGAGATCGGGATGCCTTCAGGTGATGTGTAACTGAAAGAGCCCTGAGCGACCTGAGCCTCGGCATCCTTCACTCCGGCGTTCTTCAAGTAGCCTTGTTCCTGAGCAGCGATGCCATTTCCAGTTTCATAGCTATAAATAAAATAAATAACATTTTTAACTTATTGTTGGTATAATTATAAGATGAAACTGTAGTAATTATGATTTAGAATATTTCTTTACTAAAGTATTTAGTATAATTTGTGTTTACTACGATTTTGATAAACTTAAGGCTTAGTCAATTAATGTCATATCATAAATCATATAAGACTTTGTGATAAACAAGATGATCGCTTCGTAAAGTAATAGGTGTGGTACTTTTCGCAAATAAAGATCAAATCTAATATAAGGTTTCGTCAAGGCGTTTACAGCACAGTGCTCGTGCAATCCATACATGCATTGTCAATCTTGTCAATACATCGTGCTTTGTTTCTGGGAACCTTTTGTTTCCAAACGAATTTGTATTTTTTGGGACGATTTACGAAACAATCCATTACCGTGGTGTCTAAACTTCACTATTTCAATGTTTGTTTTTAACTAACATTTGTACTGTTCGTATTTGGCAATACGGTTTTAAATAACCCTTATATAACATTGTTTGCAGATTCGTTACGGTTAGTTGCAAAGAAATGCGTTCTTACTTTAGTTTAAACACTTTCTTTACTTTTGTACGCCAAGTGGTCGAATTTCGACCATAATATATTAAGGTACTTTCTTTCATCTGTATTAGACGTAAGATATGAATGTGTTATATCAATTAATTTATTGTATTTGAAATAAATATCATATTAAAATTTTGATTTTTCTACTTCTTCTCTATAGAAATTTTAACTATCCCAAATTTCACACACCTCTGTGTTCGCAGTATTGATTTAAATATTCTTGTAGTTTTCGCTTCATGTATAATTTAGAACCTTTTAGTAATTACGACATTAAAATATGACGAAAGCTTATGGTGTTCACTAATTAGAAAATTTTAAACGTACGTAATATAGCGTATAAGCAAACTCCTTGCGTAATCAGGGCTTGACAGTTATTTGCTAGGAAAGCAGAGTCATCCATTTCTGATGATATTACCTTACACAATATACATCTTTAAGATCTGATTCTCATTTTAGTTGTTTTATTTTTTATTTTTTAATTGTTTGTAAACTAATTAATGATAGAGACACAACATTTATGATGAAAATTTTCTAAATGTGGCTCTAGATTTTATTGAAATTTATTCTAAATATTAGAGTGAAATCAATTTTGATATTTGGCTAATTTAAATAAACTTTAAATTTAATATAGAAAAAAGCTCGGGGGCACCATTATTGTTCGTTCTACTATATGGTAGGTGACTTACGAGAAATTTCAGGAGTTCTTAATGTTCAAGAGCGGGAATCAAGAACCACTAATTAAGCACTAATTACGGGTTATAATTAGTCCATAAACCATCAAGCGATCCTGCGGAGAGACCTGTGGTCGTCCATGATAAGTCCATTGTATGATATCATACAAGTCCAATAACAAAAAAATATTTATTGTCCGAAAAATGGTTTTAATATACTTAATATACTTATTTATGTGGATACGAAAAGAGTTACCGATTTTAGAAATGATTACCTGTATTGGTAGGTACCATCAAAGTTGACTTCTTGCGTCTGTCGTAGGATAGGGATCTGTTGGCCCTGGTACTGAGGCTGCTGGTATTGGAACTGCGGTGCGGCGTTGGCCACAGCAACTAGAGCAAGTAAAGCTGCGAACTGTAAACAAAATGTAATGAAAATATTATGATTTTTTTTATTTTCTTAGTTTAATTACGCTCTTCATATCCAACATAGTCATGTCAACCAAAACACATCCACAGCCTGACGTAGACCTTACACGTGTGACACCATATAGGTCGGTTCTTTCCCGCCGTCATCCAGTAAAATCCTGCAACCTTGACCAGATCGTCGATCCATCTTGTGGGAGGCCTACGCAAGATGCGTTATTTTATGCGTGGCATTATTATTAGGTATTTTTTATATAATGGCATCCCAAATTGGAAAATATATTTACATAACCTAGCTTGGGATTGAGTCCCGGTCGTCAGATTGCATGTCGGAGGCTAAACTATTGAGCAATTTTGTTAAAGACGAAAGTTTTAAACAGTGTGATTACGAAAGTGATATATTGCCAAGAAGATAAAAGGTCAACGGAACCACCATAAAAATGAATCGAATAAAAGCTTAAAGAATCAACCTTGGTTGCCCAAGATTGGACTCTATAATCGTAAAATTTAAATTTTGTTTTTTAACATTCAAATTTATGTATCTCCGAATCAAACATATCGGACAATGTTACTCTATTGTAACGCTCGATTTATATATTTACTTTTAGAGTCTTGACATGTCTATGTCTTAAATAAGAATGAATTGTCCAACCAGAATACTATTTCGCAAGCAACAATAAGGAAAAATTGTAAATTTATCAAAACCTATACATACTGAAGAAGAGTAAAATTAAGAGTATTGGTAACCAATGAGTATGTATTTGTATATCAACTACAAGAAGAAACTTGCGGCTTCTGGGAGTTCTAAGTCTTGAGGCTAATCTGTTTAACCGTCTGACTCAGAGGTGTTAGTCTTTGTTTCTTTTGACCATTAAGTAAAACTGCAATTTCTCTCATGTCTTAATCTTGTCTTGTAATACAAATTACAATTAACGTACAAATTTGTGTAAAAACTGTAACACGACTTGTTACGCGCAATTAAAACAACACTGATGAATAAAAATGTGTGGGAATGCGTTACAAGACACATTGCCGTGAATATGGTTCAATTATACAAATGTTTTATTACAATATACAAGTATTGTCTTGAAGATAATAAGATTGCTGTGGTTTATTGCAGAATTGGCAAATTCGAAATGATAAACTAGAAGGTAAATATTTTATCCTAATCGAGGAAAATAAAATAATCATTATTCATTAAATATATTGGGTCCTAAAACTTTAGAAAATATTTTTTTATGTACTCAACAAATTATAAGAGTGGGATAAAAACAATGGAGCCTTTTTTATATACATTACTAAATATTAGAAATTGCTTGCGTAAAGTAATAAGTAATAACTCTTGTAAATCAAGTGAACTCACCGACTTCATATTTGTAATTTTAAATTTATAAAATAAAAAATATATTTAAAAATTAATTGAAGAGCCTCGGCGGATGTTTGTGGCGGGAATGATTTTTCAGATCGAACGCTGCGCCTTTTATACTGCGTTGCGCAGGCGCAGCTCTTGAAATTAGAGTATACGTCTAGCGAAGGCTCGATGTGGTGAACTTCAAAGTGTTGCCGCCCGCCCGCCCGGCACGCACGTTGCGTGCTAATATGTACTTTATTATTTAGTGAGCTAGAAATGCATCCTCTCGCTCATTAGTACCTTACGACGAAATACATACTGAGATTTTAAATTAATGAATAGCTAATTACTGACGTCACATTTAGACAGTGCGCTTAAATTTTTACATATTCAATTTTTTATTGTTAGATGTTGTTAATTCGTGTTATTCTATAATATACTATTGAAACGGTAATCTCATGTGAGAATGTCACGATAATTATTATCTTTATCTTCTATTTATATTGTCCGTCTTGGAAACGGTTACGATTTGGATCAAATTTTGTATTTAGATAGGGTTTTTTTTTATAGTTTTATATATGTAGGCGTCTTTCCCGAAAATTAAAAATGCGAATTTCACAAAAACACTTTTTGAGCGCAATTTTCAATTTTTGTCAATGCATTGTTCTCAATGGATGATAACCCACTGGTAATTCAATATTCTGTGAGATGGCGCTATATTACAATGTTCGAATACTAAACATCTTTTCAGAAAAACCACGATGTCCCACTAGATCGCGTAAGTAATTAATTATTATAAAGCATAATTTGCTACATATAGCACCAGTAATAGCTTAGTGGCTGGTTGTCTGAATAACGATTTAAATGTCGGGGTTTGGAATACCATTCCCCTGCTCAAATGTGGTAAAGCAACAGTACCTTCGCTCTTGCAAGTCAGGCTCGATTGGGCAAGTACCACGACCTCAAAGAAAACAGGTGTCAAGTAAAGTTACCTTGTATTTTTTATGGTTAGTGAGACAACTGAAAGTCCAATCTTCTTCCCATCCTTCACTTTTATTTCCTTTTCTTATTTCCCAACCTTTCCTTTTTCTAACTTAACATTTCTCACCTATACAAAGTTTGTGAAATTACCTTTCAAATGACATGAAGAAAAGCCTGAACAACGCTTAAAAAAAAGAAACAAGTAGAGAATATGTAAGAGTATTACTTCAAGTTTTGAGGTCGTGCCCAGCTGATACTCGTTTAACATATTTTCCCATTAAAAATAACCCAGTTGATTTGTTTCAATAAATTTCTGTTCTTCGAATTATTACATAAACATTTTACAGCATGAATTGACTTTACGGTCACTACCTGTCACATTTGGAATACTCCTGTAAAGGGTACAGAATACTCTTTTCTTCCTTCCTTTCACTGAGGGTAAAAAAAAACGTAAATGTGGGTCAAAATTACAACTACAGCAGATTATCACACATCAGCAGATCAGTTATTAAGTTTTCCTAGATGTAAGTCAGTCTCATGCGCTATCGACACTGCCAGTCACTTTTGCTTCATTTTTTTTCTGGCTATCATTATTCATTCTTACCTAATAGTAGGAATACCTTTCTCAACTCTCACCACTATATCCCTTTTAAACTTCACATCGTCCTCATGGCGTTTTTCCTAACTCTACACTTATTCAAATATTACATCTAAATAAATTTAATTCCTTCTTGATTATTCAGCTATGCTCAATTTTAATGTCAGTATTTTAAATCATATAATTTAACATACTAAAATTACTACTCTAATACACTACTGAAAGTAAGTATTAAGAATATTGTCGAGCAATATACTTGACTGATGTAGAAGATGCGATTCAGGTAAACAAGGACCAAGAAAACAGTAATTTGTAATTTCTATCTACCCCGCTTCACGACGGGCATAGTTTCAGTTACGTTTTACGAAAAATTATTTACAATTAAAATAAGGTTCGATAATCTTATGTTATAAATATACCAAATTTAAGCTTCTCTTCATATTTTCCATAATTTTCGCATCCACTATACTTGATAATAAATATTGCTTATTTATTTGTCAGCCGAACACTCTTAAGCCCGTGGATGGATTTGATCGATGATCTTCAGTTAATATAGCACTTGCCTTGCATTGCACATTTGATGTCAAAAGACCGCCAACGGAAATTACCTAAAGATCACAATATAATTAAGTTCTTCGTTCAAATAAGCTAATTATAAAACACTAGTTGTTCGTTCCAGGCGTTGCTGCATACGTGCTGCATGATGCTGCTACATGTAATAACAAAACATATATCACCTATGTAACTTATTGATTATGTTGCTTTTTAATCACTATTAACTCTCACTAGAGAGTTTTATAGTTTCTGAACTTATTGATTATGTTGTTGATTATGTTACCCTTTACAGACAAATCTTTCCTCTTTATAATATTAGTTAAATTACATAGGTAAACAAAATTTTGATAGGTAACACAAAATTACACTGCAAAATATAGGGTTTAATAAGTATTAAAGGTACTCCCATAAGATGAACCCAAGCAGATCTTCGGAGTGTCAAGGTTGCGGGAGCCCACTGGATGAGGGCGGCAGAGGACCGATGTTTGTGGCGATCTATGGAGGCCCTTGTTATCTATTTATTAATTTATATTTTCATGTCTACTGTCTATATGGACAGAAGAAAAATATGATCACAAATGAAAAAATAAACGAACTCCAAGTCTGGAGGTTAAGTTTGGTACTGGCAAAATACAACGAAAAAAAAAACTACAAACCAATTTCGAAATCAAGAAAATAAGTATTAATAATATTAAAGTATCAAATTAGATTGTTTTAAGTATTACTTTAAAAGTGGGGATGCCTAACTTTTTTTTTTAATTTGCCGCATTTTTTAGTATCAACTTTCAGATTCAGACTCAACACGTCTGTATTCTGCAGGATCATGTCACATTTCCGATCGAGTGGTGACATTTATGTCTCACTTGTCTAGACTGTTTTTTTAATGTCCTTTAATACATTTGCTTGCTTGCTTTAAATAAAAGATGTTTTTCGTACATCATATTTGATGGCTCACATTTGGTAGATATTATCACTTAACGTCCGAATTCCTCGAAATAAAAGATGGCTGTGGTTTTTGTCTTATACTTGTTCTAGTTCACTTAAATGTCTACCATGAGCCTCATATATATGTTTATACTTTTTTAAATAATCATGATGCAACACTTTATTTCTTGTCATGATCCGGGGTGCTATAATAACAGATGCTGTTCTGTTATTATCAGAAACAGATTAAACGCTAACTAATAATATAATAGTGAATATAAGTTTGTCTGTTACAACGATTCAACCGATCGTCGTGAAGTTTTAACCACATATTGTTAGTAATACACAAAAGCACATAGAAGACCGCGAAGCCGCGGGTAAAAGCTAGTGTTATAAATTCTATAAAAAACGTTAAATTGTTACAAAGGTTGATTTCTAATCGATTGGCATTTGAAACACATTGTACTGCTGTGTTTGTGTACTGAATACATGCCTGCCATGCACAATTTTATGTTGGTCATTTTTCTAATACGAGAAGGATAAAGAAAAAGACAATGCATAAATGCCGCTGCAGCTAAGTTTCGCATATTTCATATTGTTGTATAAAAATGATTTTGAAATTAAAAAAAAATATTGTGTGCACTTAATTTTTTCAAAAATCATAATATAGTAAATTTAATATCATGTGTGTCATAATTATATACAATATTAAATCGAATACGATATTTGGTAAGATCGATAAACTATTTTGATTCATCATAAGTATACTTAATTCGCTTGCATTCCCTAAACGTTTTACTTACAAAGGCTAAATGCCCTCGAGGCTTAGATGATTTGTTATACATGGCCGGAATGTGCCAGTTACAAAGCCTTCCCAACACGAGATGCCTTTACTGATCCACTAGCGTTTAGGTCAGATTGCCTCCATCGTAATTCAATTTGCTTCATTTGTGTACGCCACATTGGCATACTGGTCGTGACCATGACTCTTCTTGTTTATAACATTAAGCTCCGTAAAGTTTTTGTAGCTATAAATATATAAAGCTTCATACTACACTTGGTGCATTATTTTTAATGTAACGTTTTTTTGTCTTTTTCGAAAAATTGTTCGAATAATTGAAAGAGTATTTAATTCGTAGTGCAATATTGAATGAGGAAAATAAAGTCGAAATTAAAAAACATTCCTGAAATTCCCTAAAGATTTTCCTTTTTTCCCTTTCCTTAAGACTTAACCTTACACTTAATTTAAAAAAAATACTTAGATATTTTGTGTCACACTTAAACTTCTACTTACGAGGATGTTCGTAAAATAAACACTAAATTAAGCAGTTACCTATTAATTTTTCCACTAGCATATAATAATACATAGTAACACTATAAATAATACATTAGATTATACTGCGTTTAAAAAACACGAAAAGTGCCCGTTACGGAAAGCGCCTATTTTTATTTCATTTTCTACTACTACTACTACTAGGTGACGTTATTATTAATGACCAAAAGAAAAATAAACTTTTTCTAACCTAAAACAAAGTAAAATAAATGTATTGTCATCGGTCCTTTATATGACTGCAAACTTTCAAGTCAATTGGACTTTTAAAAGTTAGTGAAAATTAAATTGTAAGGTTCATAATACATAAATACATATAGATACATAAATACAGAACAAGCTAATAAAAGCGTGTTAAAAATGTATGTGCTCGTCTGTCGATATTTTGTCTACTTAGTATGTTGACTTATTGAAAATAGAAATCTAACTACTGGCATCGAAGCATCCTATCTCATACCTTGAGGGCGATTACGCCATTCAATAATCAACAGTGTTATGTAAAATATACAGCCTATGCCATAAGAGGTATATGTGATAACAATGAAGCATTTCCTATTGTAATAACAGCAATAAATTGGTTTGAATTTATATTGAAAAAAAAAATTACACAATAAATTTAAAACTCATAAAATTAAATGTATGTATAAAATAGCAACACTCTTGCCCATGACCTAGAATGGCAGGCGGAGATCAGATCAGAGATTTAGAATTGGGACGATCAACTGACTTATCGCGGTTATTTCAGATTACTTAGTTACCACTTATTTAGTTTACTTCTATCCTCTCTTTTTCCTTATTTATCTCATATAAATAGAATTTTCAGTTATAATCACAACCTCATGCCATCCTTTTTTATATGTACCATTGAAAAATCTATGAGCGACAAATACATTTCACTAAAATGATTGAAATTTTCTCAAATCATACAACAATCATTTTAAACGCCCACAAGTAAAATAAATAGTGGGTGATGAATAATACATGCGCCTTTCAACCTTAAATAAAATCCATAACAGAGAATTATCAATACTAATAAGTATCTACAGTTATATATTCTGAAATCGAAAAGAACTCAAGGTTAAAATGTGAAATATACTAAAAATTGAACACTATACATTTGTAAAAACATATTGTAGTCGAGTTGATTATATACAGGTGCTTCGTTGGCATTAACTACATTCATCGCTAACAATATATTAAATTATGATTTTTAAATTTGTAACAATTCTTTTGGAACCGGTATTTACTTTGCGGATGAGACTCCTGGGTATAGCCTAATCGAAGATCGAAATCGAAATAGTTGGCGTTTTAAAAGTTCAAATAAATTCTGATTAATGATTTTGTGTTCGTTATATTGTGTTGAGGTCGAGGTTTTTATTATTAGGTTAATTAATATCGAGTAAATCATAACACAAGTATAATAGCCATAAGGTACTTGTAATTTTTTCATTTTTATAGTTATGTTTTTAAGATGATCACAGTACACAATGAACGTGAGTAAAATTTTAGGAATACCAGATGCGACGACAACTTTTATATAAGAAACTAGCTCGTCGAAACGTGCTCCGCGGTTTTACGCGGTTATTTCTATTGACAGACACATGTTGAACATGAGATGTTCCCGTAAGGTTTAGATCAAATGTTGTCTCGACATTTCTAATTTCGATTCGTAGCCGACACAAGATTTATTGGTTTTTGTAAATGATTTTTCACGATTATTGTTGATTTTCTGTTCTAGTCAGATCCTGAATTATTGAATTCCGTGAAAGGTGATATAGAATGACATCTATATCCTCTACTGGTTGTTTTATATTTTTATTTAGTATTTCACGTAATAATAATAAGTAAGTTTCATTGAGTTAGTTAAAAATTGTAAAATCACTAACTGAGGAAAATAATAACACATGTTAATTGTTTCAATACATTGCTTTTTAATATAGATGACTATAGATATGCAAAATTTGTATATTATTTCATTACCTCCATAACTTTACCTTATATCGACTACAATTTGACATTGACGGATAGTGTTATGTTTTTATAAACAAATTTAGAAATATTCACGTTTGATTAACGTTCTTAACGACATAGAATATCAATATGTATATTCAAATATCAATATCTATTAAATATAATTTTACGACCTTCGAGCGTTGTTCGATACAATTTATAAGCTCAGAGTTGTTCGCAGTAATTTCTTCCTATTGACCTATCGTAATTACTCTGCGTATCGATGTTTTTTGGGCAATATTTTTTTAGAGTTTAAAGAAATGACCTTGAATCTTAAATAGTCATGCTAGAGATTGAAAACTAGCAAATGAATGGAGTAAATAGATATATAAAATAGACGCCTATTGTTACAGCGTTTTCTTCTATAATCAGAAGAAGGGAATAAAGATGATACAAAATGAGTTTTTTTTACAATTACTGGTCTTTGCTTTTTTCGTTGAAATAGAGTCATTAAGAACGATCACACCAAAAACATTTCATTTCAAGTTGGTATTTGAATTTTTATTTATTTTTTCAATAATAAATTAAATTGTATTTGAATGTCAATTCAAATGGTTCCTAAGACTAACAATGCTTTTACTGTTAAAAAGTTATGAGATTTCTAGTAGAGCCAAGCACCTAGCTGAGCCCCGATTTGTGCTAAAAAGTACGGCTTTGACATTTCGTGATATTCGCACAATCTACTATTCCTTATGGCCCGAACTTTAAACGGCTACCCAGTCCCTAATGTAACTGCTGTAAGTCCTTTTAGTATCTAAAATAATCTAAGTAAATTTTCAATGTACAATTACAAATGATTCGGTTATTGTACTCGTGAATGCATTGCCTTATCTGCATAGATAATTAAACATTATTAATCAAATATCAATAAGAAAATTGACAGCATTAATGCATCACGACGGTAGTGCAAAGCTAAGACCACATCATTTTAAACACGATGAATACATGGGACTTTAAGGGGTCATTTATGGTTACTTTTTTAGTTATTTATTAGCCCTTATTGTATTAAACCTAATTGTGAATTGAGTTATTCAACACTCTTACTATCAACACGATATTATAAAAGACAAGACGACAGTTTTAAGGCTTCCCTTAAGTTAAAAAAAACTAAATCGAATAGTGATTTAGTTTGACTAAACAGTTTTCAACTTTAGTTAAAAGTTAAAAAATGTTTAGTCAAACTACACATACATGCATAAGTACATGATATTAATTATGGACAATGAGGGTCTTCAATTTTTAAGCAAGTAACCAAAAATTAAGCCCAACTGTTTCGAAATAATGACCTATACCGATAACTGCTATGATAGAAGTAATTCACACAGTATGCCTCTCCTTAACTTACCTTGCTTTTCGCGTAGGTTTAATCACGCTATATAAAATATTCTGCAATCGTTCGACAAGCTACTTAAGTTATTTTATCCTCCTATTTAACTTTACCCAAGCCATTTTCATACTTCGTTAAGGTATGAAAGTCACTGCAAATGTATTTTATTGCGAATGTGCATTGGAAACACGGGTTGGACGAACAACTTTGTTTCGCTTAAGAAATGTATAATGTAACCAGTGATAAAATATATTTTGTTGATTCAAATGAATAGATGTCTACAATAATTAGTTTCAAGTAACTTCGGTGTTGGCAGCACTGAACCCACCATTAATCAAAGTCATATGATTATGATTAAATCTTTCACCAGGTGCATCTGTTATAAATTTTACTCTATAGCCCTGAAATAAATATAACTCAGGACCTAGGTTTTACACCGATTTCTTTGAATACGTTTAGGTGAACACCTCATAGTTCAAACTTCCTTACAATGTTTTTTTTTAAAAGATGGTAATGTGTGTATTGATTGTTTAAGAAGGTGGCGGATGTTTAAAATAGTATGTCTGCGTCTCAGTCATTATCTGACTTTTTAACTGCAGCGCCATCTATCAGTTCTTACTGAAATAAAGTCCGAATCCCGGCAGGTTTTTAAGTTTGCTTTTTGTACATTCTTACTTGCAAAATAATATTATTGTGAATGAATTTAAGTCAACTGTATTTGTGCGTTGGCTTAATTTTGGAAACTTATCAGTGTAAGCGTGTACATCTTTATCTCGGATTGACTTAAGGATTTTGGCACTTTTCACTCATTGTTTATTTTATCAAATTTTTAAGAGATTTTTTATCTTTGCTGCTTTTTTACCTGGAAACCTTGCTATTAAAAATATATTCACAGTTTGTATATTGCGTGTGTCATTTTGTGTATGAGGTGCCACCTAATACCCGCAACATTGCACAAAAACGCGCTCGTATATACTAAAAAGGTTTGCATATTAATACTTCAATGTTTTGGGAAGGGCGTATCATTTGACAAGCTTAAAGCAATCCATATAAATTTCATATAAGCTTGCATAGACGGTTATTCTGGAAAAATAAGAATGTTTAAAAACATTATATATCCGATAATTTACCTTTTATTACGTAATGTTTTTGTATCAACAAAAACCTCCATATCAATATTGCATGAGACAGTACGTAGATCGTGTGAACACGTGATCTTACTTCCATTTCAATCAATGCCCTAATTAATTCGTAATTTACAATAGCCTTTCTATTCCGCAATTACCTCTGTTCGTTCATTAAGAAATGGAAAAGTTCCGATTTATGGGAACTAAGCTCAATGTGCGTCATTTATTATTTGACTAGCTGTGTCCCGCGGTTTAACCAACCG
>DWTW01001050.1:0-13706 GCA_018246275.1 Papilio slateri | reverse complement strand
AGAAAATACATATCACGTTTTCATCCCGTTAACTTTTTTACTAATGTTAATTTACATTTAAACTTGTCTATTCTCTTCGGATAATCTTGATCTTTATTAAACTTTTTCTTGACGACTTGAAAGGCTGCCTTTTTTATTTATAAACACGATAAGCCCCGTGAAGTAACAAAAGGCGCAGTGATCTTCTGAGTGTACTTCATTACGCGGACGGATCAAAATGGCGGCAACCGAATCTGCGCCGAATAATCCGTGCAAACAGATTTGCATATTTTGTGTCGGAATGAACAAGAGACTGCGTTTAGTTACTGCTGGATATTCTATTTTATCATACGAGGGTATAATGATACGACAGTAGTTAGGCGCGATTTTAATTTCATCAGTCAAAAGAAAAGTAAGCACTAACGGGTTTGATGTTGAGATATGTACGCCTGACCGATATCGTTTAAGTAATAGATGTGGTAACCATAGACGTTATAAAGTTTTTGCTAATCTGGCTATTATCTATGACCGTAGATATTATGAGGTCTAAGCGATTATTACGCTGCGACTGTCGTGAACACTTTAGATTCAAATTTCAAATTAAAATCTCTTATAACACGTGCCCAGAAGTAAACAATGCTGACGTTACCCCCTGAATTTTTAACTTTCCTTGTTACAGAATGGAGGAGACAGTGCGCTCGCTTCTTCAATACAAGAGCCGCGTGGAAATTCTGAAGCAAGAGAAAGCGTCCTTGTCATCTGCTCTCGAGGTGAGTACTTCAACCCAACTGACACTATCATATATCATAAACACTGTTTGCTTTTATAGTGTTGGCAGATCATCAATTAACACACGTATCTGACATCGGCATAAAATCGATCAAAGATGAATTAACAAATTTCTACTGTGTGGAACCAGTTAAATTAAAAAATAGCATCTTTACAGGCATACGTTTATGATAGAAAGAAGTTTTGAAATCTATGAATTGGACGTCAATTCTTTCAACTATCAAACCAACTTTTCATCTCACCTATCAAACCAACTTTTCATCTCACCTATCAAATCAACTTTTCCACTCACCTATCAAATTAACCTAGCTTAGTAACTATAGGTTTTTATCGAAGTGCACAACAAATATGACGTTTAACGCATTATAAGTGAGGAAAATACTGAAATAGCGAAAACAAATCAAATTATTTAATATTTATAGAATCTACCGTTTAGTTTAGTTTAGAACAAATTGAAGGTTTTGCTTCCACCAATTTTAAAGGTTGTGTCAAGAATTATCTACTTAAGCACATTGAAATAAAATAAAGTTTAAATAGCAAGATATTAGAAGAAAACGTTATATATTTCGCTCCCACCGATATCTTTTGGATATACGATAGTACTTATAATACTGTAAACCGTAATGGGTCCCCAACTTGTCTGCCCGTTTGGAGACATTAAAGAGCATTTATCGTGCCAGAGGGGGACAGGCGATCATTTTTGGATTATAACTGCCCCTGCAGATAGAGGAATTAATTTGCGAAAGTACCCGTCACGAACCGATATAAGTAGACCTCCCATACTTCTAAGAGCAGCCCCGCCTTCTTCTAATTTAGTTTATTCATCGCAGGGGTGGAAGGATCTTGTGTATCTGGTCTGTTCGTTACTGGACGTTCTTTGAAGGATTATGAACGACGGAGTGTGTTTGAAAAGGGGTGCGATGTTTTTGCGTAATAGTTCGTTCGGTCATTTTCTTATTACGAAGTGGTGCTTAAGTACGCTGCATGGTGCTGTGGGGGCAAAGCCGATTAGATGGCCGAATGGAATTATACGCGTCCATGTGATAATTGTATTTTACAGAGCTGAGCTGGAATAACTGCAAACGATTTTATCTTGTTGCTACTTGGGACTTTGCACAAAAATAAAAGACACATAATACAAATAGCAAATCTTTTGGTGAACATATATTTTCTATTATGAAGCACGGATGTAAGTTTTTATTTTGTAAGATACTTCTAACAAATGTCGTTACGTCCGATAATATGCGGTAAAAAATTAGGTAAAAAAAATACGTAAACAACCCCCTAAATATGCGTCCGACAATGCGAAAATTCTTAGAGCTGATATTAAAAAATAGGAGCATCTACACAATAGAAGGTAGGCAGGTATCATTCAGCAGTGACGGGAAATGGAAAAATCAAAATTCGCGTTCGCGTTCGCCATTCAAATTCGCAGATAACGGTGACGTTGACATGAGGGGAACGAACAAAGCGCGGAAGCATCTGCCAACGGAACCGGGGCAAGAGAATACCAAACGGGATGTCTCAGATTTCACTTGGACGGACAGATAATTTGTGAAATATTTTGCTGCTCATGAAAAAAAAAATACAATCACACATAGGAAACATACAGTAGAACAAACGTTGCTCAGGTTATTGCACTGTAATGGAAACGTAATGTGTACGATGCAGCAATACACACCGGACGTAAAAGAAAACGAGAATAATGTACTAGGCATGTCTGTATCCACCACAGATGAGATTAACATCAATCTTATGAGGTACGTTTTATAAAACCATATATTATTATTATTTTGCAAGTGGTAGACCCCGCAACAACTGTTGCATGAATAGGCCAGCTCGGCTGGTGATACCACGACCTCACAGAAGACAGGCGTGAAGTAGAAGTATTTCTGCGTTTTGCCTGAAGAGTGAGGTGCCGAAGGCCCTTTTCCCTTCCTATCTTTTTCTTATACAGAAAGGATGGGAAGGGGAAGAGAATTTGACGGAAGAGGGGATGGATAAAAAAGGAAATATCCTTTTTTCTGTTTGTCACCAGGAGGTGACAAAGAGGGCTGTTCATTAAAAGATAGGCAACACATCTGCAATTCATTAGCCTGTTGCAGATGTCTATGGGCAGCGGTCACTTCATATTAGGAGAACCGCTCGTTTCACACCTTCAAGAATATCATAGTCAATTCAATTTCAATTAAGGTTCAAGCCAATAGTAATTTCAGGCCGTACTAAGTTAAGAATTCGCCCACATAAATGTCTCCTAAAAGTTCCCTTAAAAAACAGCAGGAAGATAAGCGAAACTACAAAAGTGAAACCGGGCACAACACGGTGTAGTAAACTATTCAATATCATCATATAAATGGGCCTTCGAATTCCTCTTCAAATCATTGAAAATCTAACTTTATGGCTTTTGTATACAATCTAAAACCGTACGGGATATTCTCTGTGGGACCAGTCTGGTTCTATTTTAGATGTAGCCACACTATTTACGACGAAAAAGAAATCAAATTAAATCCATATCTAGTACCAGCGCAGTCAGTCTGTACGGACGTTTGTATAAAAAGGGATACGCAATACGAATTCAAAACTTCGCTCGCATTCAAAGGAGCTATCTAACATAACTACGCTGCATGTTTGGGGAGACGGAAGAAATACGCCAGTTTAATGAAATATTTTAAATATTTGCACTCGATTCTTGCTTTGGAAAATCCCTTCAAAACCAAGAACAAAGATATCTGCGATCGGCTACGTTATTATCAGTTATTACATACTTTACGTATCATTTTACATTGGTTGAAATTATGAAACTGGGGTCTACGATGAATTTTTAATTCGGCAGCTTAGTGAATATTTGGGGAACAATTTGCAACTTAATATTGCACGGCCGGTGAGCGGCGGCCCCTTGTAACTTTTCACGGGTTGTTTGAAGAGGGAAATCCTTTTGTTTGGCTGAAATTTTTTCACATTTTGATAACGATAACGTGTTGTATGTTTTAAATTTTTACAAAGTTTCTCGTTTCGATACTGACTTAAAAAGTTTCCCATATGAAAACTTTTAATAAAATACAAATTAGTTTTCACTATCATTATAAACATCAAATAAGGTTATATTATCCAATCAGAACAATGCCAAATTTGCCAGGACAAGAACTTAATAGCGGCGAAAATTTTTAAATAAGAATAATATAAAAAACCTTATCGTTAAAGATCTTTGTTTCGAAGCTAATTTTTTCAACAACTTATATTCTTAGCTATATTATTTGTAACACTTAGAAGAAGTCCTGACGAACTAACGTCGAGATCGGTTACAAGCAATGTTTAAAGTACCCGTACTGACTGCCTACTAGTAAGGATTATTGGTCATACAAATCATCAACCCTACAGTTCGTATAGACCCTCAAACCCCACGGATATGGTCACAGCAGGACTACAGAACGAGAAACGCTCGGGACAGTAATAAAGCCTGTACAAATGGCAACAATCACTCTCACACGCCACAGTGCACACGGTTTCGGCTAAAGCAAACACGTTGAAAAAAAACTATATCGTCACAAGTTGGAAGCGTTCATTTTTAACGTACTTAATAAAAATTTTAAAAATACGATTTACTAATTTGATTAATTTCAAAATACGATTAAAACGCTATTTTGACTTACGGATAACAATATACTACCCAACACATGAAATAAGACTTAGGATAAGGAACAGGAATGGAAAGACAGAAAATAAGTAAAACCTCATCACTTGCGTATCACCGCGTTAGTTCATTTAATCATCCTAAGTTTTAATTTATTTGCCTCATACCACACCCCAAGGCGGTCAATAATGGTGAAAACTTATTCGAACATAACTTAAAATAACTAAATCAATTTAAAAGTATCGCTTTAAACGATGCCTTTAATATGGTATAATAAAGGAAAAATAAAGTAAAATCCTAACTCTAGACTAGCATATTTATAACCGCATTTCGCCGAGCACCTATCGTCACAGTACGTGCACAAATTCTACGAAATTAACAATCGGAAATACCGAAAAATAGCGTAATTAAACTTTTTCGCGGAAGCTTCTTCTTCTCTTCCTTACGATAATCTTTAGTCTAAAGCTCGGTCACTACTTCTACCACTGCCTAGTCGTAAAAAGCTTTCACGTTAATGGGAAGATATTTTGAAATGTATTCCGTTATTATCATATAAAACATGTTATTCATATTAATGTACATTTACGTTACACCATTCCCCATCCTCATATCGAAGGTCCACAAAAGAGCGATGTAAGGACATTAGAATGGCGGAAAGCGGGAAATCGACTGTGCACAATGGCTGGGGTTTCCCGGTTTAAAAGGCTCCCCCTGCCCCCGAGCCTCTAAACAATAATTCAGCTTCACCCTTCCGAAGTGCAAGGGCGCAGTAACTGAGGGCAGCTCTCGTAGGAACGGACAGTTACCTATCGATAGTCAAATTATAATGTAACCAGCAAATTTACTTTCTTTCGTTTATTTATTATTCATAAAGTGCATGTTTTCGCCTCTTAAATTCATGAGGATTGCGACTGGCAAATTGTTTCCCAATCTTGACTTCCAAACCTTGTCTTCCAATTTTCAGTCCCCGCAAATCCATGACAACGACTAAAAATTGGACTGAAGTTATTTATTTTTGCCCGACTGAGGGTAATGTTTTTCGCGGGAATATATGTCCGTTCCATTGTGACCTCCTGTAGCCTAAACGGCTTGACCGATTTTAAATAGTGAGGTGTCATTCGATTCGTATTCTTCTCCGGAGTGCTAAAGTACAGTCAGTTGGGTTTATTGGTTTTTCAAATTAACTGTTGCTTGTTTCACTACTATTACTACAAGTAGTACTTCCTTGTTGTTACTTGAGTTAATTCACTATTTGTATGTATGTTTCGTCTATACAAAACTTTGATACTGTCATCAGACTATAACTAGTAGATTATAAAATATAGTGGAATATTATTTTTCAGTGTATAAGATTTAAAATTAAAGTTGATATTGTTTGCCAAATGTATGTCACCCAAAAAAATAAATCGATAAGATATTTAATTGTTGAATATCTTATCGATATATTTAATGGTGTACAAGCACAACACTACCGCACCGGTCACGGCAGGGGTGCATCCGTCCGGACCTCGCCGCGGCGCCGCGCGCGTCCCATTTACACTTGCACTCTAATTGTGTTTGCCCGTTATTTGGTTACGTTATTTGTAAATACACACTTGAAGATTATACCGAAACGGGTTACATGGCTTACAGTGAATATTGAGCCACAGTGAATAATTTATTTCACAGCCACAGTATTGCGTGAACTTGCTTAAAAACCATCAACAATGAACAACTATCGGCGAATCCTTCTCTAACGAAACACAGTTCCCTATTCTTTTAATAGTGTTTGATGATCCGAATTTAAAATATATTTTATATCCCTCAAAACTCGACGGCTTTTTTACTGTTAGAGGTTCGCAATTTCAAAGGGAACTTCTCTTTAGAGATGCATACAGCATGCATTCGATATAGTAAATGTCATCGCCTTTCAACAATATGGTGACCGCAATAAATCTAATAAGTACAATCCTATCCAGCCTCTGGAGAACTGGGCCATCAAAGACAACTAAGGAGAAACCACAACCAACGAGTACTGTTATTTTGCAGTATTGCTTTTTGCATATTGCAGTACCCAACATTACGCGAACTAGGACTAATCTCCTTCTATGAGGTTGTCAAGGCCCACAAGGAAATCGTCGAGAGGGCAGAGAGTACCGATCCTTCTCGGAGACGTAGATATCGGTGCGTCTACAGAGAACGCAGCATCTCATCCGCTCGGTAGCCCCGTCAGTAACAGGGCTGCCCTTCTGGTCGCAGTAGCGTCAGAAATGGATCGTCGGGTTCGTAGACGGTTATGGTGGAGGCCCTGATCGGCCCGCAGATCCCGGGAAGACGGCAGCGTCGCGTGGTCCGGTGTTGCCATAGCACTGAAAAAGTTCAGAGGGGCACCGCTTCCGTTGTAGATCCCGGAGCGAAAGGGGTGGTTTTAGTGATTACGATCTCCCATAATCCAGTCTTCCCCTCAGAAGCAGGATATCTTTTGAGATATTCTCTCTGAAACAAAAAAAAAGGATAGGACTTATAAATAAATTGATTTACAAATAAATATCTTGCTAAAATCAGAGTAATTAACTTACCTTAATAATAATATTAAAAGTGAACAGCTATCAAAAGCTAACTGCAATGGAAATTCAATGCATATTAAAACTGCTTACAGAGCGTCGCGTCTCGTTTCGCGTGTTACGGCACCTACACACGAGGAAATAACGTTATAAACCTATACTTTTAGTTAGATGAATATCATAGCGAATTATCAGAGCATTTGTAAGAAAAATTATCGACCCTTTTCTTCTGTATTTATCAATCTATTTGTTTTTATTGCTATTAACTACTTTTATTGCTAACAATAAAAATTATTTAAAAAAAAATGTTTGAATTTCGACCATTTGGAGGCAACCACTATTTTAAACATCATCTATGTTTAAAATTGTTGATTTTTTATATTAAATTAAAACTTTTTCTCAAACGTTATAATCCCTGTATGAGTAATTGAGCCTCTTTAACTTAATTGAAAAAGTCAGTAATAGCAATATTGTCCGTTTTAATTGAGTTTATTTAGTTCCGAATTTGACGCTACTGAAGACAATTTTATCGTATTCTAATTCATAACAATGATAACGCTACTCTGACACAAAATTTATTTCAAACAAGTTAATCCAAATAACTCTCGGACACTGCGTCACTTCGCGAAATTGAAGTGAAACTCTCAGCCCAGGAACGAGCAGTGGAAGCAACCATATAATTGAGTTGCAGCCAGTAGCGTACTCTCTGATGGCAGCCGCGATGCCAGCTAACGAAACCAATTAGTTCAGTGCCCACTTCTTCAGCCGACACGAACAATGGCAACTTTATATATAATACTACTTACATTATATCCAAAATAGTATCAACCCAGCAAATGAAACATTTAAAAATGTATAACCGTGAGTTCACACCGCCGAAGACATTCACATAAAACATGTTGCGATCTCTGTTTTTGTTATAGTGAAAGAGAGAGATAACAACATGTTTTATGTGATGTTTTCAGCAGTGTCAACTCACGGTAAGGCCCATACGTTTTATAACTTCACAATCACCGTCACCTAACATACGTCCACTGCTGGACGTATGCTCCCCCATCAATCGCTATAAAATTGTTACTTGCCGTCCATATCTATACTTATATTGCTATTAAGAGGAAAGATTTGATTGTTTGTTTGTCCCGGATAAACTAAAAAACTACTAAACTGATTTTAAATTCGAAATCTTTCACCAATATAAAGCTCTTCTATCAGCGTGTGACCTAGGCTAGACCAATTTTTATTTGTCTATTTTCTCGCGAAGCCGGAGGTGGATTGCTGGTCCTATATATAGATATAGACATTACCACTCGCTCAGCATTTTAAGTCTGATTGAGTTTGTTGCCACATCGCATGCACAAATTAATCTTCGAAAGTATTTTTTATGTGAGAAAATCCGTAAACTGAATTCTCTATCTCTCTCTCTCTACCTAGTCTACATCTAAGACAAAGTATGAAGTAATTTTTGTCAAAATCAATTTTTGTAACAATGGAAACGCGTCAAGCACGAGGTAGTTACGAGCTTCGGCTTAGTCTTGATTGGTTTAGAGATAATACGCCGGCTGAAGCATAAACTTCGACGACGACAAATAATATTCCTTGCGATTTTAATACTATTACCAAGTAACATCCGAACTATTGAGCTAGTGATTGTATCACACTTACCTATGTACATGTAGTAACAGTAACATGAGACCTTAGGTCGATGACGTCACATCGACATGTTTTTACAGTGTAAATAATAGTTTACGTCTCGAAATCTAACGTGACTAACGAACATTGTCTTCGATGAACATGCAAAAAATATAGAAAAAAGTATAAATTACATTATTTGTTACATTGTAATAGAAATGGGTGAAGTAGGATTACAAACATTCATGCACACGTTTGGTACAAAGTAAAGTGATCGGTACATACCAGGCACGCACGACCGGCCGCCAAAGGTAATGTGTACACTGCATACCATGATTAATGGGACGACGGCCGCGCGGTTTAATTCCGCTTATTGTCGTAACGTAATCAGTTCGCTGAAAGGCGCCCTCTGTCGCTCCGTGCGCAAAACAAAGCGTGCTCGCGAATTAATACACTTCGGTTTGGTGGTTTGGATCTCCCGCGTCATTAATCTTGTGAAAGTGCAACTTTTGCCGTGATTATCTAATAGCTTTACTTACTTTAGGCATACTTAAACAATGGTTTTTTGTCTAAAATAAATATTGACAAAATGTCACAATATCTTTATATATATAATTCTACTGTACGTGTGTTGACAGTGAACTCCTTCTAAACGGCTGAACCGATTTGAACGAATTTTTGTGTATGTGTTCAAGTGGATTCGAGGATGGTTTAGATTCACAAGTAAACCCAGCAGATTGCGCTGCCATCGGGTTCCAGAAGATTATTTTTAATATTATGACATAAGCTGAGCCCGCAAGCAAGACAACGTTCATGCAGGACAACGTCCGCTGAGTCCACTAGTATTTTATAAATTAGTTGCTCATAACACCGATGTAATGTAATTATTGTATCATATATTTATGGTCTAACATTTTTCATGTTAATTAAAATATATAGTGAACAGCAAACACCACCTTTACATAGAGATTAGACCTTCACTATGACTGAGACTATGCACTATATTTTAAATCTATAACAGATTAAACTAATATTTAGTTATTAGTTTTATAAAACAAATTAAATCTTAACACAAAACCGTCTACCATCTTTACGAATTATAATTCAGTTTAGTCAGTTATAGGCATTAAAACCTGAAGAAAACGGTGAAATGCCGTGCTCAGACCAGACAGGTGGAGGATCGAGGGGTGCCCTTGGGGCTGCGGGGGGCGCAACGGAACGGGAAAGTGACGTTTGATAAATCGACAGCAACAGTTCAGGGTCGTGATTTATACGAAAACTTACCGCCCGGCAACACGGCGCGAGCAATGCTAATCGCATGCATTTACAAATGGTATACCAGGGGTACATCAGTTCCTAATGATATAAAATATTTGTATTTCGTTATTTAATTTAAAAAATAGAAAATTAGGACGTAGAAAAGCAGAAAAGGCATCATTATAATTCAGGTGTCTCCTACCTCCCGGTATTATGTATGAAAAAATCTTTAAACAGTGTATTCCTTTCAGTCTCATAAGTTCAAAAGACGTAGGATTTTTAAATTAACGAATCAAAATTAAAATTTATATTAAACAAGTTAACTGTAAAGATGTCATATCAATTAATACGTTTGAGATTGGTTGGATTCAATTAAATCTCGGAAGCCATTCATCGAATTTGAAAGGAAATCGAGACGAATGCGCAGTTTTGTTCGCTCGAATAGACCGGTTGGAGCGAGCTTATTTCACAGTGTCGTTTGATGAAGAATCGATCCTGCCACTCCGCGACTTAATTACCTTCCGTAGAAACATCTGCGTCTACGGCGAATGGATTTCAATTAAATATACAACAAACCTTCAGACGAAGACGTACGAGCGCGTTGCTTAGAAGCCCACTTTTCTTACTTAATTATTTTCTCTTCGAAACACTGTTTCAATTAAACAAAATTTCACTTTTTGATTTCATATAAGTTAAAATAAGTTTTCACAACTTTACAGTTCACTACCACGTATCCCATAAGTGCCTAATGTATTATTTAAGTAAATATCGCAAGATATAAAGGCGAAAAGCTTTAATCATACATAGTGAATCTGAAATGATATCTCCATGGTTTATGATAAGATAATATTATTTTAGAACGAAAGATTTCTGTGAATATTACATAATAAAGTCACAACTTTATAAAGTCAAAATATCAATAATAGTATTTCTGTTACTTCTTATAATATATAATATATCTTATAAAAATTATACTGCATACGATGCCATGCATACGATGCCATGCAAGCTTGCAAACTATAATAGTGTAAACATACCATAGACAAATTGCAACAACTATCCAGAAATGGTAGAAATGTCAATAATGAAAGCTGTCATTTTACATGTAAAGTATTTCAATGTGTAATGTATAAATGGAATAACATAAATGAACATTGTTTATAAAACATATTTGCATAGTATCTGTACAAGCCTTAGTATAATCACAGTACGCATTGTTGCCGGCGAGTTAGTCGTTAGGCGAGTATTTTAGCATCACCTACCTCGTTCACCGAAACGAAATTAGTGGTTCGGGCTTAATGCGGGGCCCCGGCCGACACTTTTACACCGTTTTCGGTCATGCAACCCCCTAAAATTGCATGGCGGCAAAAGCGATGTCGAAATTAAATGCACGTAACCTCACCCATTGAAACATCACCCCTCGGGCGTCGTATCAGCCGCGTGTTGTTGCAGGCAGACAGACATACAAACAGATTCATGGTCTTTGTGTCTCGCCCCCTATTTGATGACTAATGAAAACCGACTCTCGGAAAATTACAATATTCGCCACTCCTGGACCTTATGATTGAAGATATAAGGTACACATTTGTGTTATATATTTGCAAAAGTAACTTTGTATTGGTCCTCACACCTGTCCGATATTATAAGAGCTCCGGCCATGAATATTGTGGTTGTCGTCTGCGACTTCTGTTTAGGTATCAAAAGGAGTGTAGCGGCTCAATTTGTGGTGGTTGTTAATTTTTAGTACTAACTACGGGAGGTCGCTTAATTAAGAGTGCGAATGATAGCTGCTTTTTAAGTTACCTTTAAAGGCATGAAAGCCGCGTCGATAGCAGTAAATGCGACATATTAATGGATGATTGAGCGATAACATTGCTTCCAATGACATTTCACTCCAAGGGCTCTTTTTACTAACAGTGAATACTTTAAGGCTTTTAGGATTAATAAAGAACAGTTTTCGAATGAAATGTGAAAATACTCCATTGAGCCTCGCCTCTTTCGATATTTCCATTTATATTCATTTATCTTACAACTTCTTATATCATTTCACATCACTGCTTTAGGTAATTTCTTGTATGAAGATTAAGTAGCTTGAAAATCATCTATAGCCCGTGTATTGCTTTTGTAGTACATGTAAAAGTTACTACATAAAATCTAAGACCCGTCTGATCATAATTTTAACGATTTACTTTAACTATATGGGTTTTATGCCGACCTCATGCGCTTTGATTCTCCAAAGAAGAATACGATCCTAACGACATCTCACTCTTCAAAATCGGTCAAGCCGTTTAGGCTAAAGGAGGTCACAATGTCAGTCGGGCAAAAGTTTAGACCTCTTAACAGTAATCCCCTTGCGAGCCTTCGCACTAAGTGAATGGTTCATTAAAGGGGTATAGCCTAAACGTCTTTAGCGGAAAACTGTGTAATAGAATAAACGTAATAATGACTCAAGCCATGTCCGCCATCTGCTGAAGTTGTTGAGACCAATCACTCATTAAGATGTTTGCCCTCCCAAACCCTAATAAATCTAGCTATCACTTCAAATAATAAAACCTAAAACATATGATCTTTTAATACCATTAAGTATTTAACAGTGGTAGAGCCCGCAACAACAACATCTGTTGCACGGATGGGCCGGCTCCACCGATGAAATACCACGACCTCAAAAAAGACAGGAGTGAAGTAGAAGTATTTCTGCGTTTTGTCTGATGAGTGAGGTGCCGGAGACCTAATCCTAGTCCTTTTCTAATAGTAAAGGATAGGAAAGGGATTTGACGGGGGAGAGGATGGACAGGAAAACGGAATAGGTATCCTTCTTTTCTGTTTATGCCCTTCTCTGTCCATGAAAAGGTAGGCAACGTATCTGCAACTCATTAGCTTGTTGCAGATGCCTATGGGTGGCGTTCACTTGATATCGGATGAATAGCTTGCTCGTTTCCCGCCTTCTATTATAAAAAAAAAAGTTGTGAAAGTCTTTGGGCTAATTGTCAGAAAAATAATGGCAATACATGAATTGTATGCTTATTTATTCTAATAAATTCATAACGCTCTTTAAGCCCAATTAACAACATAGCTCATATTACTTTGTAATAATTAAATATTATCATAACCTTCATTAACCTTGTTACATAAATGTAGTTAAAAGGTAAGCTCGAGGGGTGACGTCATCGCTCATAGAAAACCATTATTTCGATTTTCGAATTTCAAAAATAATAATAACTATCGAAAAACGTTCGCTTGTGTCCTATTATTATTGAAAGCCGATATTTTTCGCGTTCGGATGTTGACCTAGTGGCCGGGATGATTGCAGACGTCTGCGGCGCAGTACCAGGGCCAGGTGGCGGCGTTGAGTGCGGAGAATGAGCGGCTGCGACGCCAGCTGAGCGCACTGGCCGCACCGGAACCCGGTCTGGGCGAACACGAGCGACGGCTCGACGATGTGGCGCAACAGGTCGTGCGAGCGCTGCTTTCGCAAAAGGTGAACTGACCACACAAACTGCATGCTCAGAGTAACCTGGTCTACATGCATGCTTAAAGTGACGATCCAGGTATACCAAGTATATCGGTCCTGAAGATGCAGCAGCGGATCCAGGATTGCGAGGGGAGGGAGGGGCTTGACCGTCCTTACGGTAAATTTTAGCAAGGTAAAAAGTAAAAAATCAGTTAATTCTGATGATTGGAGGGCTTGAGCTTCTTAGCTCCCTGCTACTGTATGATAAACAACTGCTAATCTTCTACGACGTAAAGTAATACAGGTCCATGTCATCATGAGAAGACAGTTAAAGTTGCATGAAAGAGCCAGCTCGACCGGTGAAATACCACAACCTCAAAGAAGACAGGCGTGAAGTAGAAGTATTTCTGCGTTTCGTCTGACGAGT
>DWTW01001049.1:0-13707 GCA_018246275.1 Papilio slateri | reverse complement strand
GTACTTAAGTGTCACCAGATAAAAAATATAAATTATTTGTTATTAAAAAAAACACGGCTTACGTCTATTTTGAGTACCATTTTGATGTTAAATTATGTAAACGTAAGATGAAATTACGATTACAAATAAAGAGAAGAAATAACTTTTTGTATCTTTTTATTGAATAAAATTCAAAGAGTTATATTAATTGGCGGTCAATCATTACAAAAACCTGTAAACCTACGGATGCTTCTTTAGATAAAGAGCGGAAGTCAGCAGAAAGAAATGAGCTAAGCAAAAATGCTTTGAAATTGTTTTTCAATGCAAGAAGCCTATGAGGCCTAATAAATGTAAATAGTTTGTCAAAACATTCAATTTTAAGTTACATTGATTTCGAAAAATAGGAAAAAGTAAACGCAGCCTTACCTTTTTGTTTTTTTTTTTATATGAAAAATGTCTAATATAAGCCTGACCTGTGTTCTCGCCTTTTATTGTAAACAAATCTCAAAAGTTCGATATTCCTCTCTGTATAAGTCTAGTCTAGAACTAACAAAGCAACTATACAGCTTAGATAACGGCGATTGTACCTTATCAGAAACTAGAGCACTCGGTGCAGGTAACAAGTATTGAAAACAAGATCGAGTAATTGTATAACGGAGGTCATTAACCAATAACAGGAACTAAACTACCTCCGGTTTAAAATTCCGATGGGCCCCAATTGACCTAATACGTAAAACATGTACTCGATAATTTAATCTAGGTGCGGATTCTAGATTTAGCTCTAAGCGTTACGAGATGAATACAGCAGCACAATCTAACGACTTAAGTTATGAAATAAGTCGCTGTGATTAGACCGAATAAAACTACAATCTATCGAAAAATGACGCCGTAAAATTGCTTTATACCGTTGCTTTCATACATATTAAAGTAACTAGATTCAATTTTACTGATAACGAGTGAATTAACGAAGGATTTTCAGTAGCAAAAACCGATCGATATTACCCACATTGCATTAGCCAACCGCAAATACAGACCACGTACAAAAAAAAGGGGAGAAAAGTGTCTAAATTAGACAGAGCGACGATATTCGGAAGGAACGGCGTGTTAAGGAATAGTATAAAAGTGACTGGCTCAAGCTAGTAACGATGATCCCAGCTACAGTTCTTCTGTGTGTTATAGAACGTTCATTTTTTTGTATGAACAAAAAACTTAAAAGATTTTAAGGTCATCGAGGTTGAGTAACTCTAATAAAATGAAAATAATGCGGATTTACAGGAAATTGTGGCATGTATTATTACCACAATTCTTCCATATCTGGGATTTGTTTTATTGAAGTATTCATTTTTAAATTAGGAAGGACGTGACAGACAAAAAAATAGGACGAAATAGGACGTGAAAAAGTTAGACGTTTCAAATTTAAAAATATTTTTTTCCGATACATTGAAGTGTAAGCAAGAGCTAATACGTCTATTATAATCGAATAAAAATTTCAAATTAAACAAGGCAGCTTATGCTCCACTGTAGATTAATTAAAAATTAATTAAATTACGCCACATTTTTGAAATATTTCTAATTAACAGGAACAAAGTACACCAAATTTTTTAAACGCTTTTCATTAAACAGTAACAGTTAATATCATATTTTTAATGATCTATTTTTAACTAGAAAATTAGTATTTTTTTAATTATAAATTTAACACATATTATAAAGATTATGTATAAAATAAGGATCGTTTAAAATATAATCATAATATAAACAGCAGATCACGTGTCTGTCACTTTGTGTTTATGACAAAGTGATGTAGCCTGGAGGCTTCATCACTTTGACTAGCATTAATCGTAACTGTTAATTATGGGCCTAGTAGCCATAGTGGAACGGTCACAACCATTTGATTTATTTCCATTCACAAGCATTCCCTATACAAACATTAAGCCCCAGCTTAAACCTTCAATTTATCTCTGTATCATCCCGGAAGCTTGACCTTGAATACTTGACCATTAAAACGTTATTGGGCTTTTCGTCTTGTCCACCTAAACGAGTTTTTTTTTAATTGAGAATGAGTTGAAGCGATTTAACTTAACAGATCTGACCACACCAACAATACAAGACAGAAATACTTAAGAAATGTAATGGCTTAAAGGATATGTCCCATCTTAGTTACTCCGCGTGGAGGTCCTGTAGTGACCGCGACTCTGACTCACAAGCAAACAGTCATTACGTGAATCATTGGGTATGGTGCTGCTTTGTCTAGAGATTTACTCTCTACCTATACAGGTAAACGACTTTCGACTGTAAACAAACAAAGCTCACTAGACCGCTTGGAGCAAATGTGTACCTAAATTGAATAAATTTGTTTTTGACTATGTCTTTTGGTTGCGAATGAAGTTCGGAACTTGTGCCTTAGCATATACCCTACAAATGATTAAAAAGACTATGACTCTATTTAATCATGTGGTCATTAGATACATATTAGTGTATTTGTTCCATAGGACAGTTTCCCTTCTCATGCCCTTTTCTTCTTTTCTCTTTTCTACCACCACTATCTGTTTAACATAAAGGCTGGCAAAACATTTACTCATCCAATTGATCCGAATGTCTATGTAGCGGTATCCCTTAACGTCAGGTGAACCACGGTCCTTCCGAAAAATCAAACTGTGAATATTTTACCCTCATATCCCGGTATCATGGGATGCTTGTAAACCGGGTCGCCATTACGAAATCTCGCATTGACAACGTCGACATCCGTTTGTGGTGGCCGGAAGATCTGACAACGTTATTAGCAGGTTATTTGATACATTTTATAGCAAGGAAAGGTAAGTCGTATTCCATTGTGATTCAACAGTTGTGAAAGAGTTATATAGAGCGTACTGTTGGAAAATAGAGGATTCGTTCATGAGTAGGCGCCTTTCTGGAAGTTGGTACGTCTCATCTTGTGTTCCATTGGATAAACTAAGGAAATATTATTTAATTTCTTCTAAAAATCTTTATACATATTGTAAGTGATTGGCATAGTATTTATAAAATTCGTACCTGATAATCATCTGCTGTTCTATCGGATAAGACGAGCCTCTCTGAATGCTGGACGCTGGGGTCCAAAAGTATTTTGTGTGTCGTAGACCCATAGGTGTCTCCTATTCTGTACTTGTATTCCGGACAGTGTCCAGTGTACCTGTAGTAGGAAATGTAACATAAGTGAGTTCAGAATTGGAACTTAACACAGATAAATAAGTTTTTTTTTAAAGTTTACTTTGTATGTTTAATCAAAACCTTGACCACTTCTATTTTTTCCGTTCAAAGCGAATGTAGTCCATTTCTTTGTTTCTCTAAATCAGGATCGATAATCGACCACAATGCTAATGCATTATGCACCAAGATTGACTCATAATTACGGATTCTGTGTCAAGGATACAGAATGTGAACTATCGGAAACGTACATTTGTTGTTGGACAAGTATTTGTTGCCACGTGCCACGCAAATTTTGAGTAAACGAGAAAACCGTTACATGTTTTATGACCATCTATATAATAACAATAGAAATATACGCCTACAGGAAGCGGATAGGTAGAGAAAATACGATCATTCTATCCAGGCAGATCTATTTATTCCAGGCATTGAACATGCTTGAATCCATTGATATTCTGTAGTGTAGGTGCGTGAGGGGTGACGTAGCAAATTAAACTTTACCTGGTTACTATTATGAATATATTAATCTCTACATACTCTTTTTATAGCTTGTATAAATCTTTAAGTAAAGAAAACTTATTTAATGATAAATAGTTTTTCTTTACTTTTTCCATTGATAATCGTATCGTATTTTTATTGGTATTACTTTTCCTTCTTTGTTCTTTTTTCTGTTAATTACATGTGTTCACTTTTTTAGGATGTATTGTTGTTTTGAAAATTTAAGTTTGTTTTTACATATAGTTTTATATATCATATGTGAACTAATGTAATAAAATAACTAAGTTTTTTAATTATTACATATATATCCTCTTTACAGCTACATTCTAAATATTAAAAACAAGAACAGGAACTAAAAAAATGAGATTCAAAAAGTAATTAACTTTATTTGTAGTGCTAAAAATCAATAACTGTTACAAGAAATAAAGCAAAGGATTTATCGTTTATTTTTTATAACAAAATTACAAAATACTGCTTCGGGAACAATCGGCACGCTACACCGAAATGTATCATTGTCACAGGCTTATTTCTCAACAACCTCAAATAAAATGTTAATGTCGTCATCGGTTAATTTTATTGCAAAGTTGTTGGATGCGCGTACGCATACCTCGGTGAATTATGTTGATGTCTTATGAAGTAAAATGTTGGTATTGTTACGTAATCTTTCAATACCCAGGGATTGATTAATGACCATTGATGGTGAAACCGATATGATATTAATACCAAACTAAATCATTATTTTTTTACTTGTGTCGTTTCGGGCACAATTTTTCGAGTTATTGCTTTCAATATCGACCAAGCAAATGTCTACAGCACCTCGTTCATCAAACGAACGTAAAAATATAATTACGACAAATATAGGATGGTCTTAAGCGAAGACTTGATATTTCCCCGCTTGTGTCTGCCCAGTCGTCCAACAGTTGTTGTTGGCTCTACCTACTAATGTTTTGGTCGCAGTTTTAGAAGGCGGTTAAGTACCAGGTACGTACCATTTCAGGAAAATTGGGAGAAGCACAGATGCTTGCGGATGAACCTACATCACTAATCATTCGTCTGGTTTCAATTTACAATCGAGTTCAAAAATATTTAATAACAGTCAAAAATAATCAATATTCTTTAAAGGTCTGCCGTGTGTATGGTGAAAAGACTAGTGGTTGCTCTATCTGTCTACCCCAGTAAGGACGCGGAAGATTGTATGTTTTTTTAAACTGTGTAAACACTTACCCTGGAATATAATGTGGCTGTGCTATGCTAACCAAGTCTAACGCCATATATAAAATTTATTCTATTATCGGATTTAATCACTCATAATTTGTTTTAATATTGATGATTAAAATATTGGGTATACTCTATGTACAACACATGAATTTTGTAATATTGTTATAGCGTCTCAAAGTTTACGTGATTTGTGATTTCTGTTTTGATTGGACATTTGTAATAATTATATTCCGTCATTTTTAATTATCAAAGAGGTTACAGTATTTTTTATTTTTTTAAAAATGAAAACATAACTCCTTTGTCAAATTTATTATACTTAGGTACTACTGGTTAAGTAAAAAATAATCTGCATTTGATTTTCAAATATTCAATTAAAGTATTTTTTAATTACATAAGTACATATTTATACTTAAATCAATATATAACTTATCTGATTTTATCTTAGAATACATCCTTGATAGGTTTTATACGGATTCCTGCAAATAGATGTTACTTCGAAATAATGACCCTGTCTATTAGGTTTTTTTTTCTTAGGTCAGCTTGAAAACTTAGAGCTGAAGGGCTTTTAAATTCTCTTTTATATATCAAAAGCAGTTATTTTTTACATAATATTACTGGAGTCAAATCGGTTAATTTTGTGTATCAAAACAATAAACCACTTTGAGTTCACTGTTCTGCGGTTCTGCGACGTAGCTATCACCTCACTTCACTTTTCTTTGCTCGTTCGGTCACTCGCTCGCGCTTCATTCTGTCAAAACTTTACCGCCGCCATATTGGGTTTGATATTTGTTGTGGGTGGTCGTGTATCTCGGAGGCGCTTCGTTGTCGTGACAGTAAACGATAAAATGAAAACTTTTGAAACTTAGTGTATTGTGATAATGTTAATTGAAACTATAAAAAGCGTGCGGTGTTTAATTTAAAACTCCAAAAGTTATAGAAACAATGTCTACTATGAAAGCTTAACATGAAAGGCATTCCACAAAGACTGTTGAACTTAATTTTTTTCGTCGGCCCTTTTTGATTTAATTTAAAAAGCATTTTTTTAACGTTCATAAATTATTTACTTTACTTACTTGTTGACATTTAACTAATAAACAATAAACTATTAATAGTGGTTGTGCTCAAAGGAAAGTTGTGGTTTCAAAGTTAGCAAATAAATGCGGATTGCCGAAACATTCAAGGTGAGCAACTGAAAAACTGATTTCAGCTTCAATAAATTATTATACCTTAATTCCAACATTTGTTTTTTTATGTTTTTAAAGAGTGAAAAAGCTAAAAGGTAACTATTTGTAAAAAAGTAAATATATTAAATTTTTAATAGCGAAGAGATTTACCCAGGAAACTTATCTAGTTAATAACTAAGTATCTAAACAATCTTTTAGGTCATAAACTTTATTTTGTTTTTATTTGTATCTAAGAAGTAATAATTTTCTTTCAACTAGTAAAAAAAACTAGGTAACTTATTTTACAAAAGTAATTAAAGATTTAATCTAATTTATTACTTCGATTGTCGTTACTTGAACTGTGATGTGAAATTTTATCAAATACATTTTAGCATTATATTGTAAAGAAAGTTATTATTGAAAACAAAAGACAAAAATCAGTTAACAAATTAAAAATTAAAAGTTGCGTTTTATTGTAAAAATTAATATCTTCACGGAATAAGTTGTGCATTACAGTTTTAATAGTAGATTCGCCACACATTTAGTAAAGAAAATAAGAATGACTTCATAAAAATAACAATGTATTGGAATTCATAAGCCATAAGTTCAGGTAAACAATTCAGACGATTTATATTCTTTTCATCTTTGGACAAGATAAATGAACAGAGTTAAAATATTTTACTTATTTATAAGAAAACGTTATTATTGTTAGGAATTACAGTATATCTTCATAACTTACATCTGATAAATTCTTATCAAACTTTGATAAGCCAACATGAAACTCTGATAACAGTATTGTTAATTTTTTTTTATTTTGTTATAACGTCCTACTCAAAGCAATAACAAGGATATGTGTTACTGTGTTATTTTTATCACTGGTCATGTAATATTTTTGTATTACTCAAATGAATGAAACAATTAAATAATATTTATTTAATACTTTAAATTAAAATGATGTTAGTAATTTGTAACAACTTAGTATTGTTACTGAGTAATAATTTTTATGAGAAATTATTTCACAAGGGCTACTTCTACATGTATTAGATTTTTATGTCATACAATTGCTAGAAAATTAGTTGTGTCAGGAATATCATTATTTTCTTTGCGACTGTGCCTATGCGAAAATTAGAAGATTTTAACATCGGTAAACTAATATTCGAGATCTACAAATACCTGGTGAGGTACTCACAAAAACATAGAGCACACAATCGTACGGAAATAGTTCGTTCTTGGTCGTTTTGTTCGGTGGTCGGTCACAGGGGACGGGGCGGCTAGGACCGGTTCGGAAGAGACGTCGGTTTGCGATACGAAAAAAGATGCCCCGTGGCCGTTGGTTAATATTCGAGGTCGTAACCCAATTGGGGACCAGTCGAAGCGCAGGTACACCGCACTGCACTTTCTCCAGTACACGACTAAGCGACGCGCCCCGGCGTTTCACCTCATGCCGCAGGTGTGGCCCCCAAAGTCGACGTATAAACTCGCGAAATGTTCAATAATAAACTTGTTGCCGAGATGACTTGCGAAACGGCTAAACTTCACGCTTTCTATATGAACCCGGTCGGAGATTAAGTACGTTTATTTACTACATTAATTCACCTTGTAAAGTGGGTCAGTTAACTTAGCTTTAATAACTTGAATACTAAGTGAGTTCAGCAGGACTACGAGATCATGTATTTGCAAAAGATATATGCCACTTGGGTCTCACAATATTGTTTCCCTACAACCGTACTATAAGCATCTACGACTAAATTAAATGTACATACTTGTGTCTAACGTATTTAGGTTGACCAATATTATCTTTCCTATCTAAGTTTTGCCATCATTCAGTGTCCGGATGGTGTCTTAAGTCTCATAGTATACGGCCAAGCTGAGAACAAGCCTTGGTGTTGAGTTGATTTACCATCTGGTCAGCGGTTAAAGATGATAACCAATAGCAAACTCTCATAGTACAAATGGGATTTCAAGGCATGTTGTATATGAGCCACTTTACTGTCCTTTACTGTCTGCGTACATAAGAAAGCCCCGATATTATTTTTAAAGAAAAGAACCTGTACCTCAGAATTGGGTACATAATTAAGGCAACCACTAATTTAACGTCAGAGTAATCCAAATAAATAGTAAATTAATGAATTTAACAGTCCACACTGTACCGTCCAGAATTTGGTTATTTCATTTGGTTAAAATTATATAGGTATAATTAACGGTCTCTCATTTCATAATCTCCTCTGTCTCCACTTTCACGTGCTGTCTTCTAGGCCAACAATAGAAATAGCCGAAACTAATCCGATTACAATATAATAGCTCATTTAATATTTATAAAAACTTAAATGACAGGTCTCTAAATTCGTTATTTTCAAATACTAAACGGAAAGTAGGTTTGAGGGGCATTGGCATGATACGCTCCGGCGCGACATTTAACAAGTTTAAAACAAGTAAGTCAACTTATCATTGACCTTCTAAACATTATAATTTAGTTTAAAAGTAACCGAAAAATTTATCATAGACGATTCTCCACAGACGCTTAGGAAATTATAGAATAAAGTAGCAAAAAATAGTAGGTTCAATTTAGCCAGGACGATCACAAATGTACTGAAAATAATAGTCGTCGAGAAGATATTTGTAAATTATAATTATTTTGACATATACAGATGCAAAAGCTTTTTCTAGATACTTCTGTTTTCGCTGTATTGCTTTCTGCTCGTCGTATGTCATTGCCTCTGACAGTTTCGTAAAAACTGACCGCAACAAAAGGCATACCATCTTATAGCTTCTAGGAAATCACTAGCCATTTGATCTTTATGACCGTAACAAATAAGAAAATTCTAAAAACTTATATAACTAGATTTTAAAGATTCTACAACCGATATATGATTGCCAATTATTTTTGCAAATGTTTGCAAAATATGAACCTCTCTACAAAAGTAACGGTTACGTCAGTTCGTTCATAATTTTTAAGATGTTTGAATTCCTCCTGCTCAGTGGTGCGTGCATCGTAACATTATTGGCATGACTCAGACAGAGCTAATTATTATGTAGATTTTCCACGGACTAGTACCACCGACAGCTGTCTTGTCGTGTTCTGCTTTTAAATCTGTGAAAAGTTCGTTAGAATTGTTAATCATTCACGGTCTTATGAACGAACTGATCGTTAAAAGTTTTTTGCTACAAGACTCTTTTATGATATCTATTTCACACCACTAATATGAAAAAGTTTGTACTGCAATGGCAACCGGAAACACAATAATAAAAAAAAAAACCTTCGACACCTATTTGTTTCAATTTGTTGGTGGCTTTATCAGTAATTCTTTGTTATCTGCGGAATGTGTCCGAAAACTTGTTAAATTTCCCAACAAACTTATCTCATAACTCCGATAATGCAAGAACAGCGTACAAATAACTACGAGGAATCATTCGAATCTTTCTTACAACACTAAATACTCGGTAATGCAACATGTAATTTACAACGGAAGCATCTTAATTGTTGATTATTACAATGATTAAACTGTGTTGCACTTGTATTAGAAGACTGAATGGTTAATTGCCTTTGCTCGTACACATACGTAACATTTTGATTGTTGTTAATTGTGTGCTTGTGTGTTGTGGCCATTCTAAGTGGTCCCATTAGAGTTATGATACGATACATTTAAAATATAATGTCAGAAATTATTTAGATAGGTAATTGTTATTGTTTCTTGTAACTGTATTTAGAATTATGTAATTTAGTATGTATGTATTACTTTATTTATGTAATTTTCTATTTGAAAAATTATTAGTTTACCACAATCGCTCCTTACATCAATTTTTAAATCGCGATTGTAGGTCGCGTATTGTGAACGTTAAAGAATTTCATTTTATGATTGGAAAATTTAATAAATATTAGCTGTATAGAACTCACGCACAAACGACCAATACTTGTGGATATTTAACATTTTTAATTTTTTTTTATATACGTACCGTCATATTCGTCGTAGGGTACCACTTTTTGTGGGTAGGTAAAAAAAGGTAAAAACATTATGAAATGATCTAGAAAAAATATTTCAGCAAAACAAAAAACAGTGCACTTCTGGCGCACTTAATGCATGCGACATTTTAGTGGCCCGCTATCGCATCGTTTGATCTCTGTGTACGTGAAAAAACGTCGTCTCTACTTGATACAAAACGTCGGCCCACTTGTTTGTTCGTTCTCATTTACACAGCTGATCTTGGAGACATTCTTGCAATCCGACGTGCATGGCGCAATTGTTTTTTTCTGTTTTCAAATAGGTTCGTAAAGAATAACCTATTATTTTAGTTGCTATGTGAGATACATGGGATAAATTAATATTATGCAGTCGCTGTCATGATATTTCAAATTAAAATACATTAATTCCAAAACCTAATTTCTACGCATGGTTTATAGTTCGATTCATGATTTCTCTACTATGTTCATATGTTATTTTAACATGCAGTCAAAAAATTAAATGTTAAATGTATGGATCTAAAAAATTAACAGCACGATTACGAAGGGATAGTAAAGTAAACATAAAAACGTTTCGCATCAGGTAGACGAAGCAAATGCAATCTTGTTGCGAAAATTTATGAGGGTGAATAAAGAGAAAGTGGCTGGTCAAGTGGTGTCTGTACTCTCCAGCACGCTTGTGGATGTCAGGTGGTTTTGGGGTGAAAACATCACATAAAACATGTTTTATGTGAGAATGTTTTCGGCAGTGTGAACAGTGTGAACTCACAGTGACTTTAATAAAATGTGAACAGTGTGAACTCACAGTTACTTTAATAAAATACTTATTACTGCAAACCACTCAGATCTCAGCTTAAACTACTTTGACTTTGACGATTTTTTTTCGATTACTCGCTAAGCAAGGAACTGAGTTTTAATAATGAAGTTAAGTTTAGTAGTTTCTTTTGCAATAAGAACCAGTTTTAAATGTAAATATTGGTCTCGTCCCAGTGATAAAATATCGTTGCGTGTGTTATTATATTCAACATTATCGGAGTACCGTAACTGCTGTGCCTTAGTACAAGTTTTTAAAACTGTTATCCCCTGTTAGCCAGAAGGCTTTCACAACTTTTTTTTTATATTCACCTGATAGTGATACGCCTGTGTTTGAAATGTGGGTCTATTCAGCAGTATGAATACTCGAAACAGTGATACGTAACGTGGTACGTCTTGTAACTTAATTTCACGATAGCTGTAGTACCCCACAAACCTAATGGTAATAATGCTTACATCCTTCAACTTGCATCAGACGTGGTATACAGATGAAAAAATATGGCTGATGAACTACCATTGCGTATGTTTTGTATTGTACTTACAAACATTTATTGTAGAAAAATATTAAATTTATTCTAAATAAAAAGTCCAAATTCAAATCCTGGCCACAATTTTTATGGCCAAGTAAGGGTTTTTATTGTTAGATACTGCGTTCGATCGTATAGCCTCATTTTTCCTCTAGCTTTTGTGAAAAATAAATGCAGTATTTTCTTCAATAAGACTAAAGGAGCTTACGAACGACCGATGGTCATATGTCTTTGAGCCAGCTGGTATTGATCGCGACGGTTCGCAAGCTGACGCGTGCGGCGTCTGCTCGGATTTGCTTTAATAATCCCCATTGTATAAAACAGCGTGCATAGCACCGGGGACTCATAAATCGTGTAGAGTCCGAACAAAGTCTATTCAAAACATTCCCTTTTGTACAATCTACGTGTAATATGAGAATTATTATGAGACGGCCGTTTCACAAAGAAAGACTTCCATTGCCGCTAATGCAGCGAATTTTTTTGAACAATGGAACACGGCAAGGTCGATGGGAGGTATGGAAATAATTGAAGAATGTTTGTTTTACGACGAATGCGGTGTTGACTGTACGCATGTGTTCCGTGGAGGTTGCGACATAGGTGTGCCGGAGACTGTTTTCGCCATAATCAGTATCACTTAAGTTGGAACATGTGAACTAGGCGTCTTTATCACTGTTTATTTAATCAAACTGAAGCATCATTGTATCATTTTTAATCCAACCTATATACAATACAATGGGAGCATATATAGTTGTTGTACCCCACGAACATTCCTATCCTAATTTGTGCTATGTGCTTCGTGGAGAAGGAAAAGATCATTAATATTCCTAAAAGAATTGTACCTATTTCTGCAAATCTTAAGGAGAATATGTATGTTACTCCTTGTACTTTTTGATTGCTCGAGATGGAAGGAAGGAAGAATTCAACTGCTATCTGCGATATTTCCGAAATTACCCATTTATTAAATGTCAGATATTCACTTGGGACTGCGCTTCTTTGATGTTATGGATGTCATTAGTTAGACAGTAAGTCTAGCATCCGTTCGCTGTTTTGACTCATTTCTAGGTGTTTGATCCGAGACAGTTGTGGCACGCGAATTATCGGGGCACGTGTTCCAAACACCTCCCATTCACGGTCCCGTCGATCACGATCTCGGGCACGCTTGCGCAACGCCCACCGATCAATGTCTGATCACTTAAATCTTATCTTGAGGCGTTACCAGATAAACCCGTGTCACGAATTTGCCGGCAGACAGATTGCAGTTGTCCCAAATCTAACATTAAAATGATTGTAATATTATTCGGAATTCTATCTACTTGAAAATTATTCAATGTAATTTGAAATGGAATAATAAGAAATAAGTGCCTTTTTACCTTACATTCTACACTAAGCTGTTGCAAATCATTAAGATACAAGAAAAGCAAAGTGTAGGTTGAAGGAGGATATTCTAAGTAAAAAACATTACGAGAGTGGTTGGGTAACAGCAACTGTTTCCTGTTCAAGGCCGCGGTATCAAAAATTCAAATTACCTTAGCGATCCTTAGTAAGAAGATCGCACTTTAAGAAGGGAAGATATGTGAGGTACATAGGACAGAAACAACAATGAGTATGTACATTTTCAGGACAATTTCAGGTGTAAACGATATGCCACACCGCATATGGTTTACTCCGAATACGATGGTTTTCACGTCCAAAAATAAATGATGTTGGTACCTTAAAATTTAGTGACTTCTATTACTGAACTAATCCGTAACATTGATTACATTTTTACTTAAGCTCGGCTTGTATTGTTGTCAAAATAAAATAAAACATAATTGAATGCCTGGTTAAATCTTTTGTTCCTCTATAAATAATGCACTATTGCTTCTTTCCCAAAGCAAGGCACGTGTTTGAACATTCTCCTCTTTGTTGGCTTCAACTCATAACAAAACAAAGCCGATAATATGGGCCTTGGCCCGCCCGCGTCGTAACTAGAGCACAAATCCAATTAGCCTCTACCCCGAGAGGCTCACTAAACGCCTCATGCGAGCTACACAATGGTGCCCGTTGCACTGCATTGCGCTTTCAATATGACTAATGTTTGCCCAAGGAGAACATTAACATTAAGTCTATGCCCAAAACTAGAAAACAAAGGGCCCTAATATCCAGCAGAGCAAAGTTTGATAGGTAGATGGATAAATGTATGTAAGTACTTGCATAAAGAATTATATTAGTCTGCAGTCAGTACTAACAGTTGAGCGGTTAAGTCAATAGCTTCAAGATTATACAAGATTTTACAAACACACTTCCATCCTTTATTTATTAGGTGCGCAACTAAGTTCTCGCTTTTTTTTCGATAAAAATATAACTTTATTATAAAAAAAATGGTTAC
>DWTW01001048.1:0-13709 GCA_018246275.1 Papilio slateri | reverse complement strand
ATAATAGGCAGTTTCTTGGTAAATGATGACTTTTTTCATATTTTTTATTACTTATTCTGCTATTCGGAGCGGAGTCAAGTCCAACAAATCAAATATAAAAAAAAACCATGCGGTCGTTCTTGAGTTTTAAATGGTGTAACTAATACGACTTTGTTTTATATACATAGATATACGATATTTAGGTAATATCATCTCCCTTAATACCGTTTGCTTATTTTTGTGTTTAAATATTCTTAACATTCGCTTTTTTTCTGAACGTCATTGTATTTGAAAGGTCTTCATTTTAATGATATCACTGCATCAACTTTAAAAAGTATAAAAAAATAGATGCTATGTCATTTTCATATGTTAAAAAATATCATTAGGATGACGATTTGATCGTCAACAGTCACGATGACGCGTAAGTAACGTAAGTAACGCGTGCTCAATGTAGTTTTAGAGTAATTTCTTAAAACTCTGACTACCTTTATAACGTAAGTTTGCAAATTTTTATTTATCTTAACTATAAATGTTACCTTTACCTATTAGCTTAGGCATAACTTTATAAATATTTTCTTGTATGAATTTCCAAGGAGCCTGGGATTGGTCGTTATCAGAGCGTGTAGAATCATGATGCGTCGGTTGTGAACGGTCCACTGCTCGCTCGTGTACCACCTCTTCTGACACGCTCTGCCTATAGCAAATCTTATATATTATCAAACATTCGTCGTCGTCATTTAATCTAACATAAAAAAGGAAGTACCTATATGTTAGAGCAGTGCTATAATTTGAAACAAAGTGTACGTATGTTTATATGGGGTGTTGTGAAGAAATGTGAATATGAAAAGAGAGCTTTAAATGGTTGGATACGAAAAGAGGCAGACCACCTATAGTAGAATGCATTAGGAAAGGCCTTTGTCCATCAAAGGACTGATACAGGAATGATGAATCAATCACATAAGCTCTTATAGGATTTATCTAAATACTATTATAATAGTTCATAGGTGATTCATTTTGTATGGTGAGTGACATTTTAACATCATTCAGGTAGCAAGTAACCCTTAGGCCCTTTTAGGTAAGTACGTCCAGTCAGTCAAATTTTTATATGAAAGACGAATTGAAAATAATATCAGATATTTTACACAAGTCTCTCGAGGATTTTTCCACTTACAACCTTAGTAAGGTTTTATTGAATTCATGGTTTTCAATTTGAATTTACATGTGACATTATTTTTGATAACATTCTGAGATTTAATATTTTAGGTTGAGATACATATAGAGCAAGAGCCTGCGATGATCAGACCTTCGTTATTTTATTAAATCTGAAAGTTTATTTGTGTATGTCTTTAATACAGATTAAAAACGATTGCTAACTATGAAGTTTGGATCACGATATCTTTGAAAGATAACAGGTAGCAAAGGTGTATGAAATTGCATCTCAAACTCGTTAAAGTATAATGTTCAGTTTTTATATATTTTATTTGCAATAATATTGGAAATAACGTCATCCATTGTTAGACATTTAGTACACTTGCAATTCCTTGTCAGAAATCATTAAAATTTGATAAATTATAATTCTACATACGTTATGGTATTATATACGTTACTTGAGGAACTATCAAATGTTTTCTCAGTTATCAGACAGCTTCGTTGGGTGAAATCCAACTGACAGTAGATGTTAGCAAGCTTAAAAATTAAAAGGCTCACATTTTACATAGTTTAAGTTAGTACCAGGTAGTGATATGCTGTCAAAATAAATTAATTGGAATAACAGTTATCAAGTTGATTTTAAAATTTGGCACGGCAGCTTTCTGATCTAGAACTTTAGCCTCTTAGCCCCCTGAATCCTGATGATGAATCTGCCAATAAGGTAACTCATCATAAATGACGCGAGGCGGAACAAGGTTTACCGTAGCCAGGTAGTGTAATATAATTTAAATATTAAAGCTATATATGATAGATTAAAATCTCGATGAATACCAATTTCGAATTTAAATCTGGTGGAACAGAAATAAACCTGCCAGTCGGCTTACAAGCCGACTGTAAGTATTAGATGCACAACGTTCCTTGACTCCTACGACGTGAAGCGTGCTTAATGGATATTTTAAACCTCGCCTGCGTATCTATATTAGGAATTTGCAGTCTATAATTAGCCTGTAAGGCTGCGAGTGTTAGCTCTGACGTCAAACATAGACGAGCTAGAAGCCCTTTAGAGTGGCCACGGTACGATGTCCGCGAGTTGTCGGCGAGCGAGTCCGGGCGGCGTGTGTAGTAACAGCGCGCCCGCGGACCTGTGTGTGTGACTGTGAACCGGTCCTATAGACGCTAGCCACCGTTCGATACAACCACATAATTTAAATAAATGATAAAGTCTCAAGTTGCGTTGCACAATTAAAACTGTGAAGGCCGACGGAACAGTACGATTTCGTTTACCCGTTACGTAAATAGAAAGCTACGATTTAACAGGTGAAAATGTCAGTATTACATAGAAAAAATAACTTCCCTATAAAGTTTAAAGTCTACGTAAATGATAATATGTACTGGATATAACTCTAAATTCCATCGCTCCTATCGAGATAGTTGATCTGTAACGCCATTAAACAATTTTCATTCCGTTTTCTGCCTCGCACAACTACCTTATGGAAAAACCATAAGCAAGTCTATATATGTAGATCAGTGAAACCAGGACTACAGTTCCAAAGACTATCAAGGCTATTCCTACTAGGCACATACACATATACATATCAGGAATCTTTTGACTTGTGTGTTCCTCTTTGTATTAATCGTCAATACATAAAATACACTCTATCGCAAATTAAAAAGTAAATTTTTGTGAGCGATCTAAACAGGCTTAATTCGTTTTAAACACCGCAAAGACAACGAAATAAATAAAATACCTAAACTAATCAAAACCAAAGAAATTCTTGATCTTATACATATTTGTGTAAATCATTTTAATGCAGTATTCTTATTACAAAGATAATAAAGGTATTAACAGCCGACTATCAAGAAACTAAATTTATTACTAAATAACAAGTGATTAAGTCTTAACGTAACGATAAGATTTTCAATACAACAGATAAGCCTAGACAAATAATAGATAACCGCATAGGTTTTTTTATTTTTAGTTGTCTACAAGTTTAGCATAACAAGTTCTTAAGGTTAATCGTGCAATATGGCCGCCCCTCCCTGTCGTATTGTGTACGTAAGTTGATTTTTGTCTGCTAATACTTGATTTAATGTTCCTGGTTTAAAAAAAATGTTCGCCTGTGCTTTAATATGAGCAAGAGATCACTGTTCAAAGCAACGGTTTTCCTAAAAAAAAATGTTGGTGCCAACAGTAGTAATAGCAGCCACATTACCTGACCTCGCAGAATCCCGGGTTGATGTTGAGATTTTTATCCTTCAGTATTTTGTCTTTTTATTATGAACAAACTAGCGCTTGACCACAATCTCATCTTGTGTCAAGTGGTGATCTGGTCGAAAGATGGTACGCACTAGTTTAGCACTCTTCTATTGAAGGTACCCGTCATAATTGGACGGAAACATTGACGCTGGCAACTTGTTCCAATCCTTTGCGGGTACACTGAATGAACGAAAATTCAAATCGCTTCACGCGCTTTATTATTTTTAAACTATAATCACAATATTTTGTTTACTTGTAATGTACAAATACTGTTTAGACGTAAACTCGACTTTGACTTAAAGATATGCGATGTTGAACCTAATCCATTTTTGTATTCTTCCTACATTGAATCAGATTGTTTGTAATTAATAAATCTACTCACAAGGCGGCAAAATAAAACGGCAGCTGACGTTATACAGAATACAAGCGTACGTATGAGTGTGTGAACATTATGGACGTCTTTTGCTTACCATATCGGGAGTGAAGCGTGAGCCGAGTACATGTTCTGTGGGTTTTAATTAAGCAATGTGACTGCAAGTGCGCGACACATACGCTCACAAACAATTATTAGCCGTGTTAATTAAGATCATTGTTACAATAAGAGGCTTATTTGCGACTCATTCCTACGTACTGTTTGTACATACAAAAATGACAAAGTATTTACCAATCTGACAGTGTTATAAAAAGTAATAAGGGTTCCACTGATCTTTTCGTTTTATGGTGTGATGCAATTGTTTACAAATTGCATCATTCAATGTTTATTTATGCGAATATCACGCATGTAGGACTTAAAATGCATCGGTATATAAATTATAAAAATTGTATTTACAGGGTAATCACGAATGAACTTTAGTGTCAGGAAAATTTTCTTTTAATTATTCGACGTACTGTCGGCGTTCATGGTTTGATTTCGTAAACATATGATTTCATACGTTTAGACTAGGGTGTGCTGTACTAAGACTGCTGCTCACTATTGCATTATAAATTTGTTTTCTTTAAACATTTATCATCTTTTACTCATCTATTGTTCAATATGGTGTATAGCCATTATATTGTCTTTTAATCGTACCTATAATACTTCTGCGACATGAACTCTACAACCTCACACTACTACTACTGTCAATAATTTGGTACATCCTTTTTTTATGGGAGAAGGTGGCAAATGAGCAACCATTCATTATATTATTCATATTCATCCCGTCCCCGTCCAATCCTCTTTTCCTTCCCATCCTTACATTATTAGGAAAGGATGGTAAGGGGAAGAGAACTATGTATAGGTCTCCGGCACCTCACTCAGCTGACGAAACGCAGAAGCATACTTCTACTTCACGCCTGTCTTCTGCGAGGTCGTGCTATTTCACCGAGCCGGCCCATTCGTGTACCTACCACTGTCAGCGTCATATTGTATTGCTAAGAGTGTCTTTTAGAGAGATTTTATTCATTTCATCTTCTTCACTAAAGTGCTGTTGCATTCTTCATCATCATCTCAATTTGCTATGCTGTTTCAACTTGTACGTTTATTCCTATCTTTATCTTATTTTTTATTCTTTCAAATATCTTTATGAACAGTTTTTATGCAACTGTTGCATGGCATTTTCGTCTGTAATACGCCACAAAAAACCTAATACTAATTTACATTCCAAATCGGTGCACAAAGGTAAAATTTACTATGTTGTTCACTTTACCTTATGTGCTTCGTGCAACGTTACCAATGGTCTTCAATCTTAGGATGTCCCACTTTTTTTTATCTCACATCTTGTATGCACCTTTCGGGATTCGGGGATTTCGGAGGAGATTGGAGACCGCTGACCTAACATTTAGGATATCAAACAGTTTAATTTACGCTCGAATATTTATAGAGCGTTCTATGTTTTACATAATAAGGAAGAGATAAATGTGGTAACAACTGTATAGATATCAAGATAAACAAACAGGCCGCGCGAGTTACATCTTCCGGAATGCAACTGCGACCTTCAATGTGACACGCTGCGCGCTAGCGCGTACTATAGCAAACAATGCATTTGTAAGCTTCGACCGATGCAATCGGAACCTGCACCACGCTAACCATACCGGTACTAATAAAATAATCTTTATAAACTTAAGGGCTACACTCGTGTTACATTTCGCCTAGTTATAAGGAAGCGAAATTTAATACTAATCGCTAGAAAATTGAAACAGAACCATTTTTACATGCACTTTAAAATTAATTATGCTCTTAAAACAATACGTCGTGCTTGATGTAAAGAATTCTGAGTCACTTACATCATCATTTTAATAGTAAAGTATGCCGGAAAATAGTGATGGCATCACAGGGAAAATAGTAACATCACGTACGTAAAATCAATTACTTTAATATAAAACTACGTAGATAAATGTGGATTAATTTATGGATTGGTTATGAAAGAAGTTGGTTGTAAAGAAATATTATTATACACAGAAATGGTTCATATAAATTAAATAATCTATACGCACTGTTGGTTTATGACCAACGCCATCTTGGTACTCAAGCATCACATGCTTGAGTACCAAGATGGCGTTGGGCTTTTTAACTATAATTTGGTAGAAACGACACCTAGAGATCTTCAATTTATTTAAATTTACCATTTTTTGTCAGTTTCAAATACAATTGTACATTAAACTCAACTAATTCGTGCAAAAAACACATGTCGGCTAACAAAACTAGACAACGCGAGTCCTGTCAATTACCGAGGAGCGAGTTATCGTGGTTTTCATTGAAACGATGAGGGGAGGGGGGTACGGGGGAGGGAAGGGTAATCTGGGCGAGCATTCCCGGCGGTCGTTGATCTAATTGAAACATTTGAGCAGTGCGTGCGTGCTAATGGGCTAATTACGTGCATGAGACGTGAATTGGTGAGTCAAAGGCAGGACGCGCTCAGGCCGTGGGTGGCAGACGGCATGGCTCCGGCGGGTAGCAGCGCTCGCTGCCACTCATTACTGCCTTGAGCCTTATTTATAAAGTGTTTTATTAGCCGTGTATTTTTATGTATGTATGTAATATGTTATATTATTCGTTCGAGATTGCCGTTGAAAACAATGATGCTCCCTCAATATTTCGATTAATGGGAAAGTTTTTTCATTTAACATTTACCTTTAGCCCAAACGGAACCTTTTGTATCAAGATGGCTATTTCTTTCCTAATAATTAGATTATAAATGATTATTTCGCACTTCCGTACAGTAACGTACAGTACGTTCCGTAATTGCAAGCAGGAGCGGACGGCGGATTGCTGATTGATGTTGTTTGGATTGAAGCTTAGCGTTGTCTCTACAATATGTTTAGACTAATTGTCGAGGAATTAACAGTGACGATGAGAATGTTAAACTTCCAAAATAATGGGTCTATAAATTTTATTTTGACATTTAATTTTATAAGGATTATATTATATATTGCTACGATTACAATCTATTAATATCAATTATTTATAGTATTCTGTAACACATGTGGATTAATATCTATTTGATTCCTTTACATTTGTATCTTTTTAGGTATGTTATCCACTCTAGTGAAGTTAGATTACCAATACTACCAAATCCTACCAATTCTATGTGTAACTGTATAGTGCAATGATACGTAAATATAAAATTAACAAGAATACATTTAATATTTTATTATGTACATTTATATTTTGTTCAATTATGTTACGTCCTGTAGAAACAATGTGACCACCTGGACCAATGTAGGAATAAATATTCCACATTACATAATAAAAGCGCACCGTAGAATAGTAATGAGACACGTTATTCCTAATCAATTGATACCGATCCAATTTAAATTCATTAAACTGGTTGTAAGCGGTGCACGTGATTGTGATTAATTACTGGACGACCGTCGGAACCTTTGAGTTTTCCTGTGCAGGGAAATCGTTAGGAAAATTGCAGATGACACCACGCTCTGAGCATTCCAGCAAACAGTTAAGTCACGATATTAATGGAAGTGTCCATCATTGATAAACAGAATAAAAAGTCTTAGAAATAATATGGACTGTGTAATAGTTTCTTTCAAAGGATACAGGGGTCCTATTTAAAAAGATAAAGGAGAACAGAAGGAACAATTTGCGACGAATTTCAGGTTAAATTTCGCAACCAAGTTTTCGATTTGCCAAGCTTCAGAATTACCATTATCACCAGCAGTCAAAATACCTTTACTACGGAACATAGACCCCAATTTATCGTTACGAAGATGTGTTGTCTTCCAGTGAAATGCCGGAACCAAAGTACTAGAATTAAAATTTCATTTTTTTTTAAATTAGATTAGATTTCTCATCACCGAGAATGGAATAAATTATAATTTAAATATAAAATAATAAATTTCAATTAAGAAATACTTTACAGTAGAACAATGCTACGACCCTAACATTTTCGTAACTACTCATATTCGCCGTTGCTTCAGTAAAATGTTTACTAATTCATTATTATTTTGGACAGAAGTTGGTAAAATAAAAGTAAAATGTTTTTTTTTATCCCTTAAAGGTTTAAGTCTAACGGTCTTAAGGATTTAACGGTCCTTCTATTCTCAGTAGTCTAAAATTATATTTGTGGTAATAAGACTGATTTCACTACGCGTTCCAGCATAATATCGTAGAGTTGTAGTAACATTCCGTTGCATTTGCAAATCTGCGACCAAATTCATTGTAGTTTTAAAGTTAACCTCCGTATGCTAGATCTTGCATTCCTGCTCATCACAAATGTTAAGTTTGTACTTATGACCATTATTATTTTTTCAAACCCAACTGACCCACAACCAGTGGAGTATGTAAGTACGTATGTGACCATTGTGACCTGTAGCCTAAACGGTTTGACCTTTGACATTTTTGGTGAGTGATTCCATTCGAAGAGTGTCATAGGGGGCTACTGTCAGTCGGGTTTATTGGTTTTTAACACGAACTACTGCTTGTTGTGTACATATACTATTTTAGAGTACACCACTAACATATATACTGAAAGTTATTACCACTAAATTCAACGATCGAACGTTTGTTAGCGGTAATTTTATCTATTCTTTTTACTCGTCCCTTTAAACAAACCGAGGGCAAGTTGCATTTCAAGCATGGTTGTTTCTTATCCTAATTCTATAGTACCTACTGCAAGTTTCCAAAGTATCATAAAAATGTAATATAGTATATTATTTAACCGGCTGTTGTTTTATATGTCTTTATCTATCATTGCCGTTGTGTTCGCTTCCTGTAATCAATTATAAGGGCTCTTATCAGCGCCGATGCTGAATCGTTTCGCTTCATTGCTAATGGACGACAATAAATTATGGGTCAAGTTTGAACCCTTCCTGTGAAATTGAAAGGTATTGTTTTACCTATATGTATCTCGTTGCAGTATAAGCTGAAGTAATAAATTATAACTCCTCGTGCTCTTGTATACCGAAGCTGAGCTACTCTGAATACTGTTTAACATCAACGTGACGGATCCCTAAAGGTTTGGTTTTGGTAATGAATGAGCCAAAACATGTTGATATAAATGTTACTCAAACATGCCATTTCGTCGAGTTTTAAAAATGATATACAGATTATAATAAAAAAAAAAACATATCTATAGCAAAAGTGTATACTAGCCGAAAAGAATTCTAAATCTCGATGAAAAACTGGTATAAAAATTCCGAGCGAGTTCTAACTTTCGCTGGCAGCACCTCACGTATAACGGCGCGCGAGAGACACGCGCCAAAAAAATGAGTGAGAAAAAAAAACAAGAACAACAGTTCGTTATTTGCGCGTAACGGCTTCGGTAGCCGCTGCGGGTACGATAACACATCGCCGCAATTTCAATTTAATGCATGCACTCTTAAAACGAGTTGTGTGGATATTGTCTGTACACGTGTGTGCTTGTGTCCGAACACGAGCTATGCTTGTGTGTTTCTTAGAGGTTTGTTGTACTGTACTGATATTTAATATTTTATATATAAGTTGTACTACAATTTTGCATGCTAAATTTATTAAAAAGTTATATTTCTTTCCTTAAAGTTAATTTTAATTACACGTTTTTTTCCTTCAGATATTTTAGTCAAAGTCTCACTTGGATTAATTGAATTTTAGAGATAAAAATATCATTAATCATGTCCGTAATCAATTAAGTGTTATGAGAGAAAATAATACCATGTTTTAAATTGATTTCACGTCTTACAACAGTAGCCGTATAGATTATAAACAACTTTAGCACACTTTGATTACATCCGGGTAAATTTCATACGGGTTTATTTTATGATAAAATTTTAAGAAGCGATGTTAGCTTATTGAGTTTGGCTAACTGACATTTTTATGGATATCTGAGTTCGAATTTGTTTTGCTGTTCTCGATTTTAACACACATTAATGTGTTTATATTTCTAAATTTATCTAAATATAATATGTATGAGACGTATTTCTCTACAAGTCAATTAGTATAAGTCATATGAGCGATTTCTCTGTTGTGAAGAGAACACCGAATAAATGGTTGTATGTGGACTTTTCCTTAATGATACAACACGTCAAATTGTGAATGTTTCGTTCAGTTTACAATTTGCCTAGTCCGGTTGTAAACTGACAAAGATCACGGTCGGTGTCATATAAATCAAGCATCACGCCTTTACAAATAAGACTACGATGGGCGCACCACTTGCCATCTTGGTTTTAGTTGTTAAAGGCAATGAGAACTTATCTTTAAAGTATTAACGGAATCTGAATAATAGCGAGCAATGACTATTTCATTTCTAGTTACTTCAGTTAGTGCATATGTAAGCTTATAAGGTATAAAATTCGTTAACGGTCAGAAGTAGGTTAGTATTTAACTGGGCTGCAGTGAACTGCAAGTTATTTAAGGAAACGTGTGTAATAAAGCTGTCAGCCTTGTTAAAAGAATTAGTAATTTGTACAAGTCCATTAGTAACGGTATTTTGGTTTAGATAAATTATTACGCTATAAAAAAACATCTTTGCATGTAGTTTTTGTTTGAGTATCAATTGAACAAAATTTTGTTAGTTAACAATTTAGTATTATGAGCTAAATTTCTGCCCTACACTTCCGTGCGTGACATACCTACATCATATCCCTGCCCGTTGTCAACGTTATGTGGGGTCGGCACAGTAGGACTCTAGTCCATACTGTATATAGGTTGTAGCTATAACTTTTACAGCCAGCCGCCTGTCTGATGACAACCCTAATAATTGGTTGTACTTAAATTTATATTATTAAGTGTGATGAAAGACAATTCCGTTGCCGAGTTAATCATATCGTCGTGTGTAACTGTGTGTGTGAGTCACATATCTACTATATATATAAACGAAAGAAATTAACGCTGCGAAAGTAATTAGTTCTTAGAAATGAGAAATATTCTTACAAAAATATACGTTTGTCATATGTCATTGTCATACGTATTGTATGGCCTCACCAAGAATAGCCACAATAGTTGTTCCCCTGTCACTATCATCGCTCAATCTTTCGAGAGGTTCGTCCTAATAAATGTGGTATGAATTACTATGTTCAACTCAAAAGATTCGAGAGCGTACCTACATTTTTATAAAAGAACCAAGAAGTTGTTTCACTTTTTGTACGTCTCGAATATTCTATCGGTTTTCTACATTTCTTCCACTTGTAAGATTCAAAAATAAATATCGTGCCTCGAGCACACGTCGTATTCACCTTCAAACATAATTAATGCGGTATGGTTCAACTACAGCTGAGTTAGGCTTTGGTATCGAATAAAAAAATGACACAGTTTACGGCCGCCATCTGCCGGAGCCACGTGCGGCGCGTTATCAAAATAAAAATCTCTCGCCACCTGAACCAAACTTTCAATCATTGTTAGCCGGTACACTCATCGTTCAAACACGCATCGGGTACAAATACAACGATCATTTCTCTTCGCAATATTTATCTTATAGGCTTATCTGTTGCCCCGCGATTGTCTCAGGTGCGTACAATATAGGAAGTTTATTCATTACCTAAGAAACGTGAGAAAGATGACAGTCAGTATTGCTTTAAAATGGAAAATTCTAAGCAAATCGATTAAAGCTTTTGTTTTGTTATCGTGTACGGTTCAGTGCGTAATTGTTGGTTTTTTTTGTGTGTTTAATTACGGACACTAATTTGTGAATAGCGAATCCGTAAATCCTTTTTTCGCTTGCGATCTTTTGTGTAATAATTATTTAAAATTACCTGACCACAAAATGCAATTAACTTGTTTTAAAGCCGGTATTATCTTAGTCATAATATTAATACTGTATAGAAAATGTTCACCACCCCTCAAAAATTAATCTTATAATAGAATTATATTCCTTTGTGTCAAATGTTATTAATGTGCTAGTATGTAAAACTCATTTAACACTTCTGGGAAACAGCAGTCGCGACCTCCTGTACATTCAAAAGACGTACTGTCACTAAAACTGTCAGTTAAATTTTCATTTGAAGAGGTCCCAAGTCCAGCAGTGGCCTTACAGAGGCTAATTGATAGTTACAATTATAATTTCAACACAGTAATTGACTTTGCGCCTAATTTTAAATGTCATGCGAGCCCGTAACAATAACAACGTCGCAATAAATAGCGATAACGTCAGGTATGTGTCTTGACGATAAATTATCTTACATTATAATTAGCACTATTTAATAAATAAATTTTAAACATTACACAGAAATGTCCGAAGCAGATACCCTGTCCTATAATATTATCAACCATGAATATATTTTCAAATTGCAATCTTCTAACATTTATAAAGATTCCACATCAAAAATACAATAGGAAACAAAAGATTTTTTGAAAGTTATGTACCATAAAATGGCAATTGGTGAGAAGCTAAGAATTGAATTGTAATCGGTGTTCGATCCCAGTAATCAGTTCAAAGTAACGCAAAACTCATAGCATAAAAAATTTAACATTTATAAATTCAATAAATTTACAAGGAATTTATATCTAAAATTATTATTGTGTTAGGCCAGTTATAAAGTATTTAAAATGATTCAAGATTTCGCACATTCTAGAAGAAATAAAAATGTTCTTTATTCATCAAATTGGCTGTGAGAAGGAATTTTAATTGGCGTAATGTTTCCAAGGCCGCTGCGTTGGCATTCGGCGATGATGAAGCGATCAAATAAGCATTTAGGTTTTGATGTTATATAAGGATAAGCCGACCTCGACCCGATGACCTCATAGCCTAGAGGTTAAAGTTCCTAGCTGTTACGCCGCAGGTTCTTGAAGGTTAGTTTTTAACTAGGATAAAATTGGGGGCCAGGATGGAACCGTACCTTCGAAAGTTTGGTGAAAAGCAACAAAAAAAACTTCAAAAACAAGGATAATTCAAAATATATTAAAAGGTAAAGTTAATTCTTGTAGGACAGAATTTTTGAAAGTTAAATTCACTCAGTTTGGAAAAGTTCATTAATTTATACAGTACATATTTTTATTAACAAAGATGATTGTTGGTGTTGCTTCTACGAACTAGATTGTTACTCATACATACTCCAACGAAAATGTTTTGTAATGTACTTATAAGCCCCTTTTAATTTCACAACAGAAGTACTCTAGAAAGCACATGTACGCAATGCACACGTTGCGTACATGTGCTTTATACAAAGTTACATATTATCAATGCCGAAACAAATAAGATATACCCATAATAATTGGTCACCGAGGATTCAGTATAAGATTAGACCAACAAAATTTAAGCTCATTGACAGGCAACCGGTGTAATTGAGTTTTACATCTTGGCTACGTAGTTTGATTGTTATTGTATAAAGTTTTGACTATTACAAAGAAGATACATTATTCAGATGTGACATGGGCTTTTATTTTTATTATTAAAATTATGTACCAAGCGGGCGATTCACAACTAGTGTCATATTAAATACATAGTGGCAAAATAACTATAGCCATATTTTCGACGGAATATCTAAAGACAAGATAGATGTAGAGTGACGTCTGTTAAACTATGGGAAATGAATAATCAAAAATTAATAATCAGTAGAGAATAAATAATATATCAACTGACTGTGAGTCGAATCCCCGATCGACAAATTGAAGGTCGAACGGCCGACCACTGTGTTACCACTGCTTCAATGACAATTCTGTTAATTATACGGGAATAAGGTAAATCCATGCTGCTATTTCTACTATAAAAGCTCGCAATTTGCGAACAGTTTTACTCCCTGATAACTAAATGCATGATAAGGTTCCAGTAAATAGAGTTATCGGTATTATTGTGTGTGGGAATTTTACAGACAATAAGTCGTCATGAGTCACGACGACTTCGGTACGAACGAGCAGCGGCGCCTAACACTTTTTTGTTCTTAGAAAATACTAATTGGCTATCGTTTAACCAACGGATTACGG
>DWTW01001047.1:0-13713 GCA_018246275.1 Papilio slateri | reverse complement strand
TTTTACTTTACAATTTAATCATGGGTATACCAAAGAGAAATAGTACTACAATACTATTTTAAATTCAACGTACCTTTGCATTCGAAACATTTTAGTTAAGTCGGCAATAATTCTTGCCGTTCCACTTGAGTATAGCTAGCAAATTGAAGAGAATACGTTAATCGACGTTCTCACACTCATGTTATCCGCTTTAAATAAAAAGATTTAAGCGTAGAATATGTTCAACGAGCAGGAATGACGTAACAAATTATTTCACAGGTCCATATACCTACTATTGCTAATTTTTTCCTACAAAATGATTGCACACCTTCGGAAATGTCGCATTGATTCAATCGTTGTTGTTCACTTTATTCACACGTGACGCCCGACCACTTTTATGCCGTAAATCTCGCTATGCAATACAGACGCCATGTTTGCTAATGGCTAATGTAAAAGGAATAGTAATCCGATAAAAAAATCAATCGAACATAACTTTTAAACTTGCACTAACCTCTTTTGTCTAAATCAAAAAAAATATATGCCTAAGAGAATTTTCTAGTCACAGTTGACGATTGCACGATGCATAACTATATACAATTTTTTTTGTTCAGTGAGTGCAGCGTCCATTATTCCTGTGCGATATTTGCTTGTTCGGCTCTCTTAGGACGTACGACGAACGAGACTGTGCGTTGTTCAAAATGGATACCGAGCGAGCAATCCGGTCAAGCAACGCCCCACCGCCGGCAGCGGAGCGCCTCGAATTTAAAATCATTCGACGAGCAGCCACGTCGACGGTAATACGCGAGGATAGTGTAATGTTATATTATTTATCGATTTGTAATATTTTCCAAACTTATGCGCTTTTATTTACGTCAATACACAACAACTTCTGTATGCAATGTTTTCGCGGAAATTGCTTATCGGTTATTTCTGGCCAGATAGATATAAAAAGTTAAAAGAGATCGTATTAAATCGAAAGCGCGCCAAAGTTTTATCTAAATCTAGTCATAATACTCAATATTAAAGCGTACGCGAGTTATTTCGAAACCATATAAAGTGCTGTGATGGTGATAGAAGATTAATTTTAATTCGAGATTGTGTTCGTAAAAGTATGATCGTAGAAATTGTATGAAGACAAATGTTTCATAATCCGCTGTCAGTGTCAAACGTGGTGTGTTTTATAAGAACTAAGAATATTTCATTTTCGTGCTGACTTTCTCATATCTAATCAAATAGTTTATTTGCCAGAATACGGTACAAATGGTGTTACAATAGATCATTAAATGTACAAACACATTCTACCACGTATGGTGTGCAAATATTGTAATGTATTTAAATTAAAAACCAATTTAATATTGTATTACATTTTTATAGCATAGCACAATGTTAGTCGTCAATTACTTATATTTTATTTCATTAAGATCTTCTAGCTTGTCTTCTAGGAAATGTAACATTTATAGTAGCATTTATTCAATAGCAAAGTAAATAATCGATTTTTAACAATGTCAAAGGTAATTATGTGTATAAGATTCCGAGCTAAATTATTAAATATACATAATGCACACAATAAACATTTTCTTTAAATAATTTTAGGTTTATCAGAGGCAAGCGTAATCTATTTAGACGTCTAGATCGGCTATATGCATTATCGCTAAATGTTTTAAAAAATGGGGGTGTTTTTTATAAAGATACATGTTTCTAGAATGTATAGGCAGGGCAAAACGGTAAGATTTTATGTTTTTTAAAATGAGGTTTGCAACTATCTAAAATGTGAGCACCACATATTAGTTACATTTGTTAGTGCTATGAAAGTCTATATCTATGATAAAAGTGAATTACGGTCGCTTGACGTTATTAATATTATTATGGAAATACAAAAGTTAAAAATCATAATAAATTGTAGTAAAAACGTGCAAGATAATATTGAGGAGACCGGAATTATGAAATGACCTCGTTAGGATCTAAATGATAGGGAACGTCCAATGGTACAAATGTACAATATTTTACCCAGTGATTTATTTGATATGTAAAAATTAGAGTTCGCGTTCGCGCGCACTTAAGACATATTGCGCTGTCTAATTAGATCGGTTTAAATATTAAAACTACATCAAAGTTTAAAAATGTATAGGCATCGGTACAAAAATTACCAACTTAGTTTATGTTAGTACATGTTTATCTAAATGTGCGGGCACGTGAAACAAAATTTAAATATGGTTTATCCTACTAAATAAAAATTAATTCGGCTTAATTAAACCAAAATCGCTTACTGCCTAACTGTCAACCTAGGACGTTTTTATAGACAAGAACGTAGAGCTAATTATAATATCTCCTTAACATTTATTATCGAAAAGGGGCGTTGTGTTTTAGTGACTTATTTTAAAGGGAAGGGAAAAGGAAAAAATTTAGATTCGATAGTTTCGTACTTTAGAGAAGAATGGACATGCTTTGTAGACAGATTGGAGGATTTAGATTAAGTGTAACGGGGAGCCAAGACCGAGCGAAAGTATACATAAAATATTAATATTGCTCTCCCAAAGTTCGTGGAGTCAAAGACGTTTAAAAAAACCGTTAAAATCGATGTTTAATTGCGGTTCAAATACGTATTCAGACGTCAGTATGGTTCGTTCGATCGTCGCTCATTAACCGTAGCATTGTAATGTTTCTCCGAATCACAAATGAACTGTTTTCAGTTCATTTGTGATTCGGATTCAAGCGGCGGAATCAAATAATTTCCAAAACTAAATTGTTTGTCTCTGCTAATGCGCATTATAGTTTTTTTTTTAGTACTTACTCGCAGTTTCTATTACCTACGCGGTGCTGGTATTTTTAAATACAATATACCTTATATAGTGCATTGGCGCGAACACCATATCATTAAGTTCGGGTAAAAGTAATTCGGTTCGAAATGGCATATATTTTAACAGTTACCTTAAATCGACCGCGCCATCCATCGCTATTCTGTCGCCGCTGGCCCTCATATAACACGTACAGACAACGACAGCACAACAGGTTCTTTCCCCGGCCTATTTTTTTTAAACAAACCTTGTTGCGTAGAAAATATATCGTATTTAAATTTTAAAATAATTTCGAGACAGTTGTTCTCGGTAAAGGGTTTTTACAATGTAGCATCGCGTTTCTTTTGTGATTGACTTGTCACTGTTACCTGGAAGACGTCTCTATAGTTGCACCGGCCTTGAGGCGGCAGAGCGTAGAAATTTAGCGCAGAGCGTTTAGCCTAAACCTTAAGAGTAACTAAGCTCGACTCGGGCCGTTACTGTGTTTATGTTACCGGATTGGGAGGCCATCGGCGCTCTTAAGTCGCTTCGGCGGACACTCCATGGAGAGACTGGGTTCGAGGGGCTCCAAGAGGGGACCTCGGCTCATGCTCATGTACTTGGCAATCATTACGCGCTTAGCATTCCGATTCGAGGATGCTCGAGAGGGCCGAACCTTGGCCCGATCGGTGGCTATTATCGGACTACAAAAATCATGATCCCTATAAGATTTCATGTTCTGGCGAAAAATTCAATAGTTTGATAGCGTGAGAAAAATGTTATGTCTAGTATGACGATGTCAAATTTCGGAACGGAGGGTTAAAATAATCGGGATTATCGTTTATCGTCGATTATCGTTTATATTAATCGGAGGGTCAATTTTTAAATGGTATTTTTTTATATTTTAAAAGGTAGTATATACCTTTTTATTAGTTAGTACAAGAAACAAAACAAATAAAACTCAAACAAACTAGATGTTCGACTGTTTCGACTAATTAAATCGAATCATAATCATACCTAATTTATAATCTTTGGAATAATTTGCAAGTATCATTTTTAATCAGAAATTATGCTTAGCGTTAGATTTCACAGCTTTCGACAGTTCTTTGCTTTTTATCGGATATTTATAAATTTCACTACACTAAAACTTGAAGTTGGTCTTTATTTGTATCTCTGATTTAAAATGCTCGAGAGTTAATCGGTTTCTTTTCTTGGACCAAATTGTATTTGTTTGGGAAAATATTCTTTCTGTTGCAGCATTTGAAGCTGGTATCTAGCAAATATATTTTACATGTTGGGAAGATTATGTATTTCAAATAATTTGTGCCATTTCTGTAATGTCCTTACGTCTTTGTTCTGTACTGCTGCATTCACTGCGTCGACGAACTGTGACGAACGATCTTTATGAGGAAGTTGCTAACGTCAAAATAGTACCGACTTCCTCATAAAGATATTTCATTCATTAAAAAAAATAATATTAAGTATTTCAATAATATTAACAATTGATGCATAAGTTAGAGTCATATTGTAAAGAATAAAGGTGGGTGGACAAAAAAAATTAACAAGTAGTAGAACTTTCCCAACAAGATGTTTCTTTTTCACTAAATTGACTAATACACTGCACTATCACCGTATAATAATATACTACACTGCACATGCAATTAAGATACTGTATTAGTAAAATAATGAAATTTAATGAATGATCGTTGAATGGACATCGTCAAGGCTTAGGACGATGGGGCGGGCAGCAGACACTGGGAGAAATCCAAAGGAAAGATTGAAAAAGGGAAGAGGACTGAAATTGGTCCTCCGGCACCTCATTCAAAAGACAAAACGCAGAAGCGTACTTCTACTTCACGCCTGTCTTTTGTGAGGTCGTGGTATTTCACAGGTCGAGCCGGCCCATTCGTGCAACAGATGTTGTTGTTGCGGGCTCTACCACTGCTAACCCTGCAAATTTCATAGATGAAATTTTTTGTTCGTTGTTAGCTACCCTGGGCAAGGTTTGCCATTTCATCATCCATCGTCTCACGCCTGTTGAACGTGTGCATATTATTAAAAAATACTATCGAAATTGCGGCTCAGCTGTACATACGTAACGCGAATATCGTCGTGAGTTCGGTCATGGCTTCAGCGCGCAGGCAATTCGACACACAGTGGAAAAGTTTGAAGTGGAAAAGCATAAGTGGAGTAATTCAGACCAAACAGAGATTGGTGTAAAGTAAAGAGAACATAACCGCCGTAGCATATCCAAGGCCAATCAGATGAATTGGGAATCGCATATCTTTGGTGAAATTTTTTCTCTAATCACGCCAAATATCATATATGATGTGATCAGAGAGAAGTTTTGGGCTAGAAACCAAAAAAGTCTCATATTTTACATATATTTTATTTAAAGATACATTAACATGATACATAATATTTAAATTAGTATTCATGTTCATGCAAAGCCATTATCACAGGTGTATTTGTATGGAAACAGTTAGCGATTTTGTATACAGTATAGTAAGCATTTTTGCCGTGAAGTTCGTTACAGTGAGCCAATAATTGTCTATATGATTCCACGTCTTGCGATTTAAGTGTCTCGTGAAAGATGTCTATGAACTTGTCAACTTTCACGTGGCCATTTCTGTCGTGGAATTCCATTTCTTTAGAGAGGCATAGTAGAAATTTTCCGTTAACTTCACTCTCCTCTAGCTTCCATGGTAAGATATTGTGCATTATGGCGGGGTTAGCACCTGATTCCTTCAAGCATTTCTCCCCTTTTATGGTGATTAGTGATACAAGGTCATGTTCAAGAGGAAGCATTGGCTGAAAAACAAGAGAAAAAAACATAGATGACTAGGTTAATTATAATATATGTTCAGCTTTTGAGGTTAAAAAATCTTGCTTATATGCTTGTTTAATAGAATAGTACATCTTAACAAAACTGATTAGTTCCAGTCTAGTCTATATTAAAAATATGTTTTCGTTTCAAAAAGTTCTTTTATGGGACTTACAAGGTATTAATAGGTTCAACTGGCAGAAAGTAATGAAAAAGCGTTATTCCCCCTCCCGACGTCTTTCCCTATCTTTCTCTTTCTATTATATACGGTTGTATGTGTGTGTGCGCATATCGCGATTCGAGCATTAAATAATTGTAATATATTGTACTGTAATATAAACATTGTACACGGTCAGCTGTATAACCTCAATTGAGTTTTTAAATGATTTTTTCTTGTCATAAATCGAAAGATACAAAATGCCCGAGGAGGGTGGGCGTCAACTATAACCAAATACTGTTACAGTATGGACTACGGTCGTACTGTGCCAACCCCACATAAAAGTGGGGAAGTGGCAGAAAGAAAAAAATTCGAAAGATCTACGGTACATATATAAGAGTTATAACAAAAGTATTTTTTCGATACGATATACGGTACGAATTAATAGTCTAGTGTTTGTCATTTAAAAAAATGACGGTTTGTTATATTAAATCGTCAAAAAAAAAACTAGCCTTGAGGGAATAAAAATGCACGAATATCTCATTTGAAAATTAAATAATTAGCATCGGAAATATTTTTGCACAACTTTCATTTTTCACTTTCGTCTTTATAAGAAAATCGAGCACAGAATATGGTGTCTGGAGGTATATAAATCTATAGTATAAACTATATACTAGACACGTGTGAATCTTACGAAGAGCCGTTATCTCACATCGATTGTACTCTTAATTCTCTTTTATTCTTCAATTTATTTTTCCGATATGTAAGGATTTTTTAAAGTATGAGATCTGAGGAAAAAATGTCGTTTTTGTATTCACCAAATACGTTCTAGTTAAATGGCACACTGTGGTGTAAGATTTGGAATAGTTATAGTTGTAGAGAATAAATGCAGAAATACCAAAATTTCATGTGTTTATTTAATTCATTTAGTGTATTTGTAGCACATATTTACAGGTGTTACTAAAATTAAATTTATTTTATGTTAAATATATGCTGAATGTTTTCACATTTTACGTCCATAAAAGATAAAGAAGCTATGGTTGAATTTCGAGTAATTGGCGATCACTATTAAAATTTATATTCGTCTACACATGTGGATATGTAATAAAAAAATTACGAAAAGTACACTTCACAATTTTTCCGTTTAAGTCATTTATTTCAATACGATTCAAATTCAAATACTTTGAATTCTATTACCTATAGTTTGATCGTAAACCTTGATTAGCAAATAAGTATTTAAAATTGTAATTACTGTACTCAATATTCTTACAGTGAGGCTTGGTAATTGTATCTTACAAGTTTAAAAACATATTTAAAAGTAACTACCTTATTTGCGCCGCTCTGGGCAATAGCCACGATGCCAAATATCAACAAAGAGTTAAACATTTTGATTGAAATTATTTAAAGACGGCAATGCTCCACGTTGTTATGTGTAACAATAACTGAATAACAAAAACCTTTATATACTTTATATTGATCGTATTCGTAGCGATAACGATTTAAGGTTCCCAAATAATCCATTATTTATGATCGTTATGCTGATTGCGCTTTTAGGGATCAGTAGATAACGGCTGTAATTTTTAATTAAATAATCTCTTGAAAGTTGTGCCATATAGGCAGCAATGGGCATCCATTTCCTAAATATGATAATATGGCGATTTCCTTTAATTACGCATATCGAGTCCTTCACAGCTGTCTATCAAAGTTTCTGAACATATAACAATTAATGGATTCAAAATAAATTTTGTTTCTTCTTGCTGAAACAAAACTTTTGCGATATTTTAGTGTACCAACAGCACCAAATTCTTACATTACGTCCCGTATTGCTATAATTTCATCAGCCTTTCGTCTTCGAAGATGCTTTTCTTCGCCTCTGCCGGCTTAACTATACTCTCGTTAATGCATTCCGCGGTGTAGAGATGGGCTTTCTTTTTTTGAGAATATGGAAGGTGAACAGGTGTCTGTAACAATAAAAGAGATATTTTAATGCTTTCAAATATAACGTTATAAACAGATATGCTTCTTTAGCTCGTATAAAATACACAAATATTGTGCGTTCTTCATCTGTCGAGTTGCTTGTGACAATATTTCACCAACATATTAAAATTTTAATCTCAATAACATTATAACCCTGGCAACGGCACCTAAGACAACGGGTTATACGAAAAATAGGCGAAAATTTCAAGTACTCGTAGAAGTTTTACTTATTTGTGACTTACGTTGCTGTCATAATCTGTCACGCATCATGTATCGGTCGTATTATGTGGCACAGTATCGCGCCGCGTCACGTTTGGCGATTTACTTTAAGTAAGCTTAAATACTACAACTAAAACAAGAGCTTTAGTAGTTGGCTTTTAGAATAGATTTAATATTACCTTTCAAGCGATTACAATGTAAATAAGGTCTTGGAATTTATTGGAATTCTGTATTTGAATATCCTCTCTTTGCTGAATTATATAGAAATATATTAGTATTGCCTTTGCTTTTTTAGTATTTTATCATATTTATTTATTACCAGGTGTTACCCGCGGCTTCGCCCGCATTCGTTTTTATCTTCGTCGCTTGAAGTATACATACATAGTATAAATATCGTATAAATATAGTAAAAAAATAATCATATAACATTATTACGGTAACTGATATTAGGTTATATTTTCTATCCCTCTAATATCCTCTGATAAATCCGTCCGAACGAAAATGTTATATCCATTAAATAAAACCTGTACACGTGGCAAGTTATTCGATTACCGATAGCGACTCTCGGTCGGTGTGTACAACAAAAGACGATTTTTAATTTAGTGTAGCGCCCTTTATCGGAAAATGCATACATTTTATTGATCCACGCGTCGCATTGCACTCCTCACGCGTCCTGCTTCCTGAACGGTATTAAATTTTTGTTTATGCTCGGCTCCTAAGGGTAAATGCGTGATGTTATTACCTTTCTTAATAATTGGACTGACAAATGCAAAAAGGTTTTATTAAATCCGATCCGTACTTCGTGAGATATTTTTATTGCCATCTTTTACCCCCTCTTAAACCATCAAAAATTAAAATTATTCAAAAGTCTTTAATAGTAGATACCAACTCGCCTCAGGAACACGTCTGTAAAATATCAATATAGACTATTCTTCTTCTTCTTCGTGTGCTTCATTACTGAAGGTCGTGCCTGTTTTGAAGTGCCTTTACTGAAGTGTTGACGAGCTGATTCCACACGGCTCTGTCCTCGGCTTGTCTCAGGTCAGTCGGGATATTAAATCTCAGTATGGACTGTACCTGGACAGAACAGCGGGTAGGTGATCGACCCCGTGATCTTTTGCTTTCGATTTTTCCTACGACTACCAGTTTATCCAGATTGTCTGGTTGTCTCCGGGCAATATGACCAAAATAGCTCAGAACTTGTCGGTAGCAGGTAGTGGAAAGTCTGGTCTGTGTCTTTAGTTGGTCGAGAATGGCCTTGTTGGTTCTTTTTGCAGTCCACGGTATGCACAACATTCTCCTCCTATATACAATCACTAATAGTTTGGGATAACTGTTGCCCGCTTCACACGCATTCGTTTCGTATTTTCCTACAATCCAATCAAAGCGCCATAGCCGGAGTGATGTTAAGTTAAAAACATTTATAAATAAAATACGATTACATTTACGTCTTCTGATCAAATTCAAAATTCAACACATAATACAAAAATTATTAAAATATTTTATTATTTTGTGTTTTATTTTAAATATAAACCATCCTCGAATCAACTGTAATTCGGAAAAACATTTACTTGCGGTATTTAATGACAATATTTATTTTTGATAACTTAGGTACTATTTACTTCCTCTGCCTATTTACCATGAATTACTATAGCATAGCTTGCGCGCCGTCGATTCATTGATATTCATTTATTTGTCGTAATTTACCAATTCTCATATTGAAACTGAAATTGTTATTTTGTTTAATCAAAATAGTAATTTTGTTATAATATATTTTATGTGTTTGTTGCAATGCTGCCCGCCGGGGCCGCCGTGGCCGCCGGGGTCGTCGGGGTCGTCGCAATTTGATCCTTAGCTATTCAAAAAAATGTAATTTAACCTCAATACATAGTCTTAAGTTGTTTATTTTACTATTGTTTTATTGTGTTATATTATTTTAAGAGCAAATCTTGTCATACCTATTCCAATAGGTTCGGGGTATCCCTTATTATACTTATGAAGTTACTACCAAACTTTATTTTTAAGTCCAACAGGTTCAAGTCACGAGCCTTAAAGTAGGTTTAATTTAAGGCTCGTGTCGCACTGTAATACAGTGCAAGTGTATAAATATCGTAAATTTCAGGTCTTTTAATATTATTACAAATGGCTAATAAAACAAATTCTGTTATTAGAAGTATTGATGAACTTTGCGTATCTCAAACTTACTCATGTACCCCGGAACAAACACTGTCATATATGTATGATCCAAAACTTTTCTTAAAAATTTTTATGCAAAATATTAGATCAATAAACTGTAATTTCTCAAATTTAGAAACATATTTACACCGCATCCCATTCGAATGTGATATTTTGGTGCTAACGGAATGTTGGTTACAATGTTCAACAAATAACACACTTCCAATATTACAAAACTACACTATCTATAAAACCACAAACCATATTAATCAAAGCGACGGAGTCGTCGTCTACATTAAATCTACGTTACATGCTTTGTGTGAAGAACTTGATTTTCAACAGTCAGCATCAGGACTTATTATAAAAATTAATTCTGACGTGGCTGTAGTATGTATTTATCGCTCCCCTTCGAATGATAATATCGCCTCGTTCCTGTCATCTCTTTTAGATATCTTGCCATCAACCCATAATTTCAAATCGGTGTTTATAATAGGTGATATGAACATTGATATAAAATCAGATAGTATCAACTCTCGGTCGCACGAATACCTTAACTTTCTTGCTTTCCACGGTTTTCTCCCGGCTCACACGCACCCAACCAGGGACACAAATTGCCTTGATCATACTTTTATAAAAACAAAGAATATTACTATTACATTAATATATGAATCCACATTAACCGACCATTATTCTTCCTTGCTTTGTTTAAAAACTACACAAACTCTTGTAAAGACATCCACTTTTACGGTTGGAAAAATAGACTACCTATCCCTAGACCAGTCGATGAATAACCTAGATTTTACACCTATTTTTTCAATATACGATGCCAATGTTGCCACAAATAAACTAATTGAATTAATGAATGTAGCAATCCAAGGAAGCACAAGTTACGTAAAAATTTCAGCTAGGAAGAAAACACTAAAACCGTGGATTACTCCCGGCTTGCTACGTTGTATAAGAAATAGGGACTCTTTACATAAGAAACTAAAGCAAAGTCCTGATAATGAAATACTTGCCATTACATACAAGCGATACAGAAATTTTTGCTCGAAAATTATTCAAAAAGCAAAACGTTTCTATGACAGACAGGAACTTAATAAGGCAAAACATAATCCAAGAAAGCTCTGGGAGACGATAAGACGAATAACGAACACCTCAAAAGACGAACACGCCTCTTTACAATTACTTACCGATTCATTATCACCCTTGCAGTCATGTAATAATGTGAACAATTTTTTTGCAGACATCGGAAAAAAACTTGCCAATAACATCAATAATTCTGACCCAGTCCCGAACCTCTCTTTAACTCTTACTCCGTCAAATTCTACTTCCACATCTACTTTTGTCCTGGAGGATACAGACACAAACGAAATTTTGTCTACTATAAAATCATTGCGTTCTAATGCTGCCACTGGGTGGGATGGTATATCAGCTATAATATTAAAAAGATACGCCTGTACCCTAGCGCCAATTATATGTCATATATTTAATCTCTGCTTTCAGACTGCTGTCTTTCCCACTTCTTTTAAAAAGGCATCAATTAATCCGATTTTCAAAGGTGGCGATGGGACTTCACCAAATAATTACCGCCCTATAGCTGTTTTAAGCGCCTTGTCTAAAGTACTTGAACGCTTAATAAATAAAAGGCTTGTGCACTACCTGGAACATTTTAATTTATTGTCACCAAATCAATTCGGATTTCGCCGAAACAAATCGACCTGTGATGCGGTTCTGGAACTTACGAATGATATAGTAAGCCACTTGAATAAAAATAAAAAAGTTCTTACAATATTTCTTGATCTAACTAAAGCTTTCGATACCGTTCCCATAACTACCCTCTTACTCAAGTTAGAAAAATTAGGTGTCAGAGGTCTACAACTTAATCTTTTTGAAAATTACCTTACAAATCGTACACAATTTGTAAAGATTGGCCAACATAGAAGTGACGAAATTCCTATCCGTTATGGCGTGCCGCAGGGCAGTATATTGGGCCCGACACTATTTCTCGTATTCATTAATGATCTTTGTAACCTAAATATACCTAACTCCAAAATAGTTTCTTATGCAGATGATACTGCCATCACTTTCTTTGCCGACACTTGGTGTGATCTTGAAAATATAGCTCAGGCTGGTTTTAATACCGCCTTACATTGGCTTTCGTCTCATAAATTGACCCTTAATACTGCTAAAACCAACTTTTTAAACTTTTCTATAAGGGAAGTCTCTCAACCTCAATCTCCTATTAGTCTTAAGGCGCATACATGTAATACACTGTCACTACAATGCAACAATTGTCCTTCGCTTACTGCAGTAGATAGTGTCAAATATCTTGGCATTACCTTAGACAAAAATTTAAATTATAAATTCCACATTAACACTCTTACAGGAAGACTGAGAAAGTTAATTTACATGTTTAAATTTCTTAGGTATGTGGCTAATCCATACATTATTCAAAATGTCTATTACGCTTTGTGTCATTCCATTCTTAGTTACTGTATTTCGTGCTGGGGCGGTGCTGCCAGAACTATAATGCATCCATTAGAAGTCGCTCATAGAGCAGTTCTAAAAGTAGCCACTTTCCGACCGATGCTGTCTCCTACTAGCCAGTTATATAAAGACTGCAATGTACTAAACGTGCGGCAGATCTTTATTCTTAACGCAATTCTTTTGCAGCATCGGAACATCCCGTACAAGCAAATTAATAAGCGTCGGAAAGACAAAATTTGCTCAATCCCAATTATACAAGCGGTCTACTTTAAAAAATTCTTTGATTTCTTAGGTCCATATCTTTATAACAAAATAAATGCATATTCGATTTATGGCTTATCCTACTTTCATTGCAACAAGTTAGTTCGTTCGTTTCTACAGATCAAATCATACAAAGAAACTGAGGACTATTTACCTATATCATTCTAACTTTTATCAACTTAAATAACCCAAAATATGTACGTATGCCTCATTAATCTGCCACACCGAGCACTTCTATACGACACATCGATCAGTTACACACACTTGCGCACACCTACAAACACACATATACACACAGACACATTTAAACTCTAAAATCTGTTGATGTTACACTGATAGATCATATACACGTGTACCACTCTTACATACGTACATTAATACATTTACTGAACTTCATCCATATACATACAAATGTATTCCACAGTAACATACTGTACACGCACTCGCACTCACTCTTTCTCTCACACACACACGCACGCACAACGGGAACACACTGTAATTCCTTAGCACAGGCTACTACGTAGCCTATTTAGGAAACTGTGTTCTGAATTAAAATCTGTTAAATTACTTCATAATTATTATTACTTTTCTGTAACTTTAATTATAAAATTATCTTGTTAAAAATTTTGTATCAGTTTCTAACTATTTAATGATATAACATTGTTGTGCGTTAATAAATAAAATAAATAAATAAAAGGTTGTTAATAGTTAGTAGGAAATAAATTAATTAATAAATACAGAGCTAATTTTTTATTTTAACATTTCCTGCAAATAAAATATTACAATGATGTGCAGGAAGGGTTTACCATTTATCTCTGGCACACTAATGGTGACACAATGTTAGATAAATTCACTAAAGA
>DWTW01001046.1:0-13715 GCA_018246275.1 Papilio slateri | reverse complement strand
GATAGATACATTGCTTACTGAAATATTAATAAAACATACGGTTATAATAATAAATATAATAAACCTTAAATAAATGAAAACACATTTTTTTCCTTCTTAAAAACAAAGATGTGGTCACCGACCTTGTTAGTCTCGCGCGTGGTAACATAGCAGGTATTCAGTTTTCAAAACTTTAATGATATTTTTTAAATACTACAATATTTTTTCCTTTCTAGTTGGAGACCGGTTACCCGTCTTTCATATGTAATAAAATCTTAATAAACTATCGTCTATCTAACTGTCTTAATAAACTTTGGGAACAAGAAGTATGGTGTTTCAAACGGACTAATAATCTCGTGAAAACGGCGGGCAAGGGTTGAATGAGAAAAGCATAGGACCGCATACTGTGGACGGCAATGAGGAAGACCTGCTACAGGCCAGCAATTGCTCTCACCAAGGTTAAGAAGACGTAAGAGCTATATACATTATTGGTTTTAGCCATGATAATATACCATGAATAGATAATATCAAAGTAGGGATAATTGAGATCCTTCTAGAACCCTCCATGGTATTATAGTGCATAGTTATTTTTAAACGTTTAATCAACATTTTATAAATTAATATTCGATCTAGGAAGCGGCGTGCAACGGTGCGCGGGCACACGTGCGCGCCCGCATTGCCGGGAAAACGTAGCCGTTGTCAACAAAAACTGACAATTTTACTTATACCTTATGAATTAAACAGTAGCCATTAAAATAAATTGCGCAACCTGTTACAAAATAAAAGCTTCTGTTCCTCTACCCTCATAGTGCAACGCTAACGAAGACATTGATGCAAACATGCAAGGTATTGTTTCAATGGACGACAGAAACGATTCATAAAAAAGTTTTAAAAACAATTAAGTATCCGGCAGCGAAATGTATCCGTTTTCGTTTTTTGGACGTTTGAATAGTGCTTAAGTCTGAAGCTAGAACCTCTCTAGAATATATCTCGTATAATACAAGATAAATGGAAAAGCGTCAAGAAACTTAAGATATAAAAGAAAAAATAAAACAAAATCAAGTTGAAGAAAATATGTTTTCTAAAATTATAAATGCGTGACAAAGATAGCGTTAAGTTTAGATGAGGATTGTTAATTTGCTTATTTTATATTGATTCAGCCTATTAACTTTTTGAATCTATATTTTAAGAATAAAATGTATTTTAAAAACTATAGTTGGCTATGATCATCATAAACAAAATTTAAACAATAAATTCAATATTAACAATACGTTCCGAACAATATTTAAGCAACCCTATAGGAGTTCTATCGCACAATTTGTACATGCTGCAGTAATCGGACACCCCATCGTGCATAAACTAACAAAACATTGGTAGCAAATTGTACAATATCCGGTTTTTGAACGCACTTTGCAATTTAAAAAGCAGATAGAGCGCTTTATCAGCCGCGCACAGCGATAAAATTGTTTGATTGGTCTGAACTGAAATGTTGACGCGAAGGCCTACCACTGTGTAACGGTGTATACATCTATTGCTTTGCATATTGAATGTATCTTTTACATAAATTGCTAAGGCAAGTTAGTTAAATATGTGTATGTTCTTGTACCTTGGCTCACTTTCGTAAAGAAGCTCCTTTTCTTTTTAAGATATCTGAAAGTGGAACTACAATCAGTCTAGCTAGGTCATGAGCAGTACTATTTTTCTGCGTGTGTATAATTTTTGCAGCTTTCACCAGCAGCGCCAGCCAGGGTCAAATTGATTTTTCTTTTTACTTTGCTTCTTTATGTTAAAACGATAATACTAGCAGATATGCGTCTTTATTTAATGACTTAAGTTAGTACAATTTATCAGTTTAAAGAGAAATTTTCTTTAACCCCATATTTTTTCCCAGATCCCTTTATTACAAAATTCTTAGGACGCAATAATTATACGTATGCATAGAATTGCCTGTATAACGATTATTTACCCAATGCTTACGTAAATAACATACAAATATTTGAAATTTGAAGTATAAATTATCAATTTCGATACATTTCATACAAAAGATTACATAATCATGTGATGACGTCGCCGACTAATAGGAGATCCCGCTAAGCAACGCACATCGTCCGGTCCACTTGAGAATGGGCGAATGTTCAAACGTGGTGTGACAGTGACGTCGCCGACGATCAAACATCGCAGTATTTGCATTGGCCGGACAATTACATCGGAGCACTTAACGCCGGAGAACTGGGCCGTGGAAACAACGAAACGCCATTTGACGCTTCCTGTTTCCGTCTCATATATTTGTATAACGCCTCATTAAAAAGTCTAGGCGTTAGGACGCATTTGGAGCGTGCGAAATGTATAAGTCCCGGGTTTCAGTGACAAGAGACTGTCACACTATAAATAGATAAACATAAAATGATGTACATGGATGTATATACCCAAGGTATAATATCTATACGATCTCCTACACCTACGAGTATAGGAACAATTAAGACTCATACAATTTATATCGTATGTACAGTACTCTAACATTGCAGCTTTTGCAAAATTTTTAAAATTTTTAAGCATTTTCGAGCGTAATATTGAAATGCTCCATATTACCAAGTTGACAAGACAGTAGAAATAAACTGAAGGTAGGTGGAGGAGTACAGAAGTATTGAGTCAGTAAGAAAACAAAATAAAGGTCAAATAAACAAAAGGAACACATTTCGATGATATCTAGCCCAGTTCGTACACTAACCTATAATAACCCTTTGTGTCGACTAAAACAAATGGTACGCAAAGCGATGGCACGTTATTGGAGCGTTGTGTTTTTTCTTCGTGCACTATCCGGTGCTAATCGAAAACGTTCTGGCGGGTGATTAATCGCGGGGGGGCGCGACCGGCCGACAGTGACGATCGCGAAGATTGATGCACCGAGAGAGCGCTTGTTGCCAGCCTACGGCTCGCATTTACACTCATTAGATGGATATCGACACCGATCAACGTAACTCACTTATGTCCTCGATTCCTCGTATAGAGGAACCTGCCTGGTCTAATTTGTAAAGGAGAAAGCAAACGGATTTGAAATAATGGTTGAAGTTTTAGTCTTGAAATACAATTTTGGTGCAATCATTTGATGCCGACGAATTCGCGGGCTAGTCTTGTCGTACATAGTTTCAAAAAAAAAATTCTCCAGGGAATAAAAATAACATAAAACGTTGCTTTAAATATTAATGTGTGAACTGGTGGTTTTGCTTGAATAATCTTATAAGAAGCGAAGAGATTAAAAAGTTACAATGGACTGCCCCTTAAGATTTGAACTTCTCTCCTGTGAGGAAGTACTCGATTATGAATTACTATTATAACGTAGTCAACATGTGTATGGAGGCATTTCAACGGCCACCGCAGGATGCGGACAGTTTGCGTACAAATTATTGTACGAAACGGCAGGAATATTATGATAACAGGGCCGGTTGTTGTCGCCCACCGAGCCGTCGATATTTGAATGACAAAACTCGACGCTAAGCCGCGTAATCTCCATTGTCGTGCGCCAATTACTGACTCTCCCCTTCCGCCTGAATAAATAAATAAATATTGTAAAACATCACACTGTTTGGTAATAATTCCCGGGGCACGCAACAACACTTCTATACAAAGTGCTTGACTGACGACCATGGATTTTGCATCAAATATTTTATCCGAAATAACGGTTGCATATTGTGACTTTGTATAGAATAATAGAAAAGCATAGCCTTATGTTATTTGACTCAAGGCATACGAGGAACAATAAGATGCAGAGAATCCGAACTCAGTAGGTACATTTAATGATATTTAAAGAGATAGCATAGGTCATAAGGGATTATAGTTGTAAAGTATCGTGATACAATTATCTTAATTACAGCGAAGAATATTCATAAGTATTAAGGTATCGACAAGTAGTCATATATAAAATCGAATTCAAGCCAAGGTTCATCTGACTACATCTCATGTTGATGTATCACGAATGATATAAATCAAATGGCTCACTGCAACGCTCACAGGTCAAGGTGTCGCAGACACTAAAATTGATTTTGACACAGATGCGGACGATTGTACTGAGATTGACTATTGTATTGGGCGCTTAGATCGTCTCACATGATTCTGTTTTGTTGATATTTGCACCTTCAGTGTCAGATTATCACGCAGTATTCCAGCATGCAGTAGGTACCATTTCGAATTATATTATTTGAATTACTGTGCGACGACAAAGTGGTTAAGATGTCCGGATTGAAGTTTCATTAAGTTTTTGTAGTAACTAGTATACCCATTTTAACGAATAATTTTTAATATATATAATATTTAAAAAAATTACCCGACTAACTACGATTATTGACTTTTAAATGATTTACTTCCACTATATGGGTTTATGCTGACGTCATATGCCCTATAACACTTCTGAGATGAATATGAATCGAATGACACCTTACTCTTCATAATCGGTCAAGTCGGATAGACTACATGTCTCAATAGGACGGACAAACATACACGCATAAAAATATTATCCTCTTGTCAGCCGGGCAAGTTATTTCTATTGCAATATCCTAGACACAATATAAATTTAGTAAACAATTAACATCTTACATTGCTATGCTAGTTAGGCCTATCTGAATTTCCGCTTAATTTGCCGCATACTAAGTTTTTTTGCATTTTTAGTGCACCTACACCTAATTACTATCTTTGACATTTAATTTTACAACATATTTTCTCTAATGTGCCATTTTTTCATAAACAGAAATAAGACATCTGCTATAAAAAATTGTAGTGATGTTAGCAAGAAATAAGACGTATATGCGAGCACATACGAGTAGATAAGCATATCACGACGCTAAATAACACCTCGACCGTACCCGCCAACTCGGGCTGGTGCGGGGATGGTAAACTACGACCGCTCCGCCGCAAGACTATTTCAAATTGCAAGCGATAATTCACACTTGTAATATAAGGACGGATTTATAAATAAAGCACTCGACTCGCGGCCCGTAGGAACAACTGAGACAGCGTTTATGGAAATACCGCAGATTTACACTTATTGAGTTTACATCTAAATGCGATATGATGAATTCGCCGGCCTCGTGCGGAATTTATTGGTTAATTCATTACATGTGAACCGCTCAAGCTACGAGAAAAGTACTTCTGGTATTTAGTTATTATACTTGAGAGTCGTGTTCACATCCGTTTAAAAATATAGCATATGTAACTTCTGGACTAGTCTTCTAACTAAAGTTTAACACGCAAAATAAAATCAGGGGCAGTGCCGAAATACATCTATCCCCAAAAATAAACCTACCTGACACTAAATTAGTTATTCTAATATTCTGTCTCGACTAATCAATCTAACCAGAGCCCTGAAGTAGAAACTACTAATTTTAGTTTTCCTTTCTTTTTTTTTTGCATTCCACTGCTAGACGCTGGCCACAAAGCTCGGTTCCCGGCCCTCATCCAATGGACTCCTGCAACCTTGACCAAATCGTCAGCCCATACTGTTGGAGTTCCACCTACCTACGCTGCATCGGCTGTACGGGCAGGACAGGCCGCCATTCGAGGACTTTTTAATCCCATCGGCCATGCGTTCTGCGAGCAATATCCGGTCCGGTCCAATGTCACTTCAAGTATTCCAATTTTTCGTGCAATGTCAGTTACTAAGCCGTAATTTCATATTTACACCTGCGTACTATTACAGAAAAGACCAAAGTGAAACGACAGTGACGAAAGTGGTCACATGGACACTAGGCACCATGATCTCAGAACACCGTCAAGCAGAAGAAGCTTTTCGCAGTATCAGGGAATTGAAGTATGATTTGATTTAACCCTAGTCACATCACGTCCTCTATACTTTTCAAAGGAAACGCAGAAATTCATCAAAAATTCTGGTCTACGCGCGAGTATTCTGCAAAATCCTAGAACTCCTCTGGCGATTAAGTAAACCTCGAAATTTTACATTTCGTCAACAAAGACCAGTTGCTGCTGATTAAAAAATTCCCCTCGTGGTTTTGGCATACAATGAAACACTTAATGCGCTGCAAATATAATTACTGTCGTATCGCGTAGCATCGCTTTCCGTCGTTTGACTACCTCAACAATGTAACTTTTTCCATCGACGCAGTCGTAAAAACGACCCACCTTAATGTCTAATCGTGTGTTTGCAACGTCAGCTCGATAAGTCGACCTATTTTCAAAGCAATCGCCTCGTATCGCATATTGTAATTACTAATATAGCGAAAGGTAGCTACGTTTTCGCATGATAATATCACATGCGGCGTTAGTCGTTATTTATTTGCGTTCCGGCGTCAGGGAATCATACCGCAGCCTGTCACGACACCACGCATGTAACTGTGAACGTGATTACGGTTTAACGTCGCCGTCGCACTTTATAACTGAAAATAGTTACCCTACATTACGTTAATGCCGCATAGGTTATTAACCTGATGCTAGTCAACACAGATACGAGTAAACCTATAAATTGATTATTAAGGTACTTTAAAGTTAAAAATTTTTAAGAGAATAAGTTTAAAAAAAACTGTTTGCTTTAATAATCTTGTGCATACCTACAGAATAGTAGTAACTTAGACTTAGTGTAATATCTTTTGCCTCAGTTAATCAATTTGAAACGTTCTCTACGGGGATGCCAAGGGGGTAGGTTCATGAAGCACAAAGAGTGGTTATTTTAAGAATACTATAATTATATGATTAGCTCAATTCTATAATATTATATGTTTCTTATTTAACGAAATCAGTTTTATTTACGCTATGTTAGCATGTAATATTTTAATTTGTACCTTTTTATTTGTTTATTTATATCTTATAATTGTTCAATTACCAATAACTTTGCATTTCTGTGTGTACGTCTTAATTATGAAATTACAAATGCCGCAGAAAAATTATAGCAATTATCATAAAAACGCAATGTATAATTTTGGCCGTCAACAATACAATTACTTGAACTTTCACGGAAAGCTCCCGAAATCGATTTCATTGAAGAATGAAATGACGTTTCAAAGAATCGATGTAAATTGGTGGCGTTTAATTGTCGAGCGAGGGCACGGCGGCTGGTCCGCAGGCGGCTGGTCCGCAGGTGCCTGGCCCGCACAATTGCAGCACAGTTTTAACCGGAGTTGTAATGAGGTAAACAAACATGTCGAGATTGTGTTCCAAGGTATGCGAGACAGCGGTTATCGAAATTAAAGAATAAGTTGTCTGTATCATTGTCTTTTTACAAGTCAAAATCTTTTACCATCTTAATTATCAAATTAATTATTACCTTAAAACAATCGTTTATAATAAGAATCAAGTTTGCTAGAATTATTAACAAAATTAAAGATTTCTTTACATGATATAAAAATTAAATATATAAAATTAACTTTAACAATTCACAAACCAATTGAAATGTCATGAAGAAATAGAAAAACACAAAAAAGGCGAGTAGTTGTAACACTATCATTCTATAACAGTATAAGACCGCTTACCTCTTGTATCTTAACATTCGGAGAGTTAATTGTTATACGAGTCAGACAGCGTTCAGGGCGTTGGCCGAAGAAACAAAGCCTGAATTGATACGAGGAAAGCGGTGTCGTAACTTAAATGCGCTCCACGGATTTCAGTCAAAAAGTCCATTAAAGGGACATAAATCTACGAATCACTTATCATTGATTGTGCCATCAGTTTCGTAACTAAGTGATACCTTATAGTTGAACTTTATTTAAAACATACGTAAGGATATATGCCGATTACACGTTTTATCTCTATATGTATTACTGAGCAAATATTGAACAATTTTTTTTCAAGTAGGTAGGTTTACTTGTCAATATATCGTATATATCGTGGGGCTCGGCCAATGAACATAGCCCGCATGAAACACATTGTAATGAACCGAATATACAAATTTATAAAATTAATCATGTCGTTTTAATCTTGAAAATGCACATGAATATAATTTTGGATAAGTGACTCATTCCAATGTTTTTATTTTCGTATATGGTTATTTCTAATCCTGCCGTCTAAGTGAAAAAATATTTATAATATCATTTCCGAAATGATTCTAATTACTGCGTTTTTTTTAAGTAAACTATTTCATTAATGATATCATAAGGTAGTAAATAAAAAAGAAACCGACAGGCGCGGTAAGCCAGTTCCGTTAGTATTAACACACAAATTATGGTTAACTCTGACCTCAGTGACCACATTCTATGAGTGATTGACACAGGCCCATCGACTAAGACGCCGAACTAACTGTATCGTCAATATGATACATGACATGTGCTTATTTTTTCCTCAGTTAATGTAAATTTTGAAAACCGTTTTAAATCGTACTAAACATGCGCTAAAAATAAAACTAAAACGGGTTTCTGAATTTATTTTATTTTTATGTAATTAAATTATTATTAAAATCGTGGTAGTTCAGTGTCAAATAGAATTGAATTTATCAACTAGATTTAAATTTAATAAAAATAAAAAAATATATATTTAATACGCTGTGAAAGCATTAATCTAATGTTTAAGTTGTAGAATCCAAAATATTCATTGTTTAATATCAAAATTGTATGTAGTCATGGTCATTAGTTGTCTAGACATAGTGTTTACGTAATCTATAAATAGTACAATGGGTGTGGCGTTCATTTTAAATAGTGTTTAAAATAAAATTGTTTGATTCGATTAAACATCGAACTTTCATTTCATAAATTCATTACCCCAAAGACTCAAAAGCAGTTTCACTTCAAAAAGTTAAGTCGATTTTATCTCCTTTTTGTAATAGTTAAAAACTAACGAAAACCGAATATAAGACGGCGAACCGTACAGTTAGAGGCATTCAACATTATGACATTTACAACTATTCTTTACCAACCGTTCGCGGTACAATCGGAAAAGTAACTTTTAACTGAAACCACAAAGTTTCGCGCATAAATCATATGGTCAATTCCAATTGTCTAACAATAATGTATTAAAATTATTAAACGTCATCTGCGAATATAAACTAATGTTCTATTGGCAATGTACCGTTAGCATGTTACGAAGCAGTGCCGTCAGCATACGTCCATTGTGTTTATCGAATGGCTTCAATAAAATACGATGTTTTCAACTTTAGCCTTTCTTCTTATACAGTAAGCATTTCATTGTCAAATCTCTCGCAATTCAATTCTACTAACGTCCATATAGACATTAAATTTACACTTTATACCACAATTGTGTTAGAATATATAACCATTACATATTATCTTTATTAGTAATGTAAATTAGCTTCAAGTAAACTTAATTGTATACGATTAAGTTTTCTTGATTTATTAAATTGAATACTCAAATATTTTAATCATGATTTGCGTGAGTCTAAGTGATAGATGGATGGAGATTTGTTCATAAATATGTAAATAATCAGTGACGCCTGTAATGCAGGGGGGTAAGCGTAGGCATTACATTTGCCACATGATTGGTACAACGCTCTCGCTCCTTCACGTGCTCGTCAGTGTCGAGTACGAGGAAGTCCTCGAGCAACACTGCCACACAATGTAGATTCATCATCTTCTAAGAACGATATTCCATGTATCAATTTTATAAGGATATATTTTATTAATTTAGTAAACTATAAATTTTATTTCATTTAAACATATTTAAACTATACGAACGCCATAACGACTCAGTCATAACAATTATCTTCATTCTATAGCTCTGTAATGTACCTACGGTCCTCATCCCCACTGTGCTACGTGTCAAGTAAGCGGGTGTCCGGTGGTGGGTTTATTCCGGGTAAGCAATCACGTAATCGACAAAAACAATAGTCAGTGGCGATCACCAATGCGTGCTTATTACATGGATATAGGGCGACTGGATGCGACAATGGCATTTTATTATTTTTTACCATTAAGGTGTCCATAAAAAAAACACTCATGTCATTTTAATCGATCGAATCTAGTCTGGAGACTGTGTAGTCCGTCGTCCGTCTGTGTAGACGTTTCAGTTCTTTACATTGCCCTTGAAGGCACCCTTGCCTAGGAACAATATTTTCGGGTATTTCGTAAAGAAAACTAGATAACCAGCAAAACATCTGAATATATACCTATTCTCTACATAAGTAAAGTAGTTAAAGGTTGCAGAGATCAAAGATCTTGATTCATATGAGTAAAATATTTAGGCTTTTATTCGTAGCACCTACAGGTTCAATTATTATAACCTTTTCTTATAAAGCTGAAGTTTCGTGTAGTTACAGTAACATAAATGCGTAGATACTTGAATGACAAACGACACATCTAGTAAGTCTACTTCGTACCATCGTATAACTATCGAGTATACGCGCAGTATACACGATTACACGCCCTCTCTTTGATCTCCAATTAGATGAACATTTTGGGGCACCGCATTATCTGCCCCGTGCAGTGGCGATAGGGAGAGGGCGACGATTGCTCGGAAATATGTTACGTGTTGACATACGACGACGTTCTTAGCCCGTGGAATATTCTGGTTGATGCAAATCATAATTATTATAGTAGAACATTTAAAAGTTAAATCCCGTTGATCTGCTTTTTATGATTGATGATGATTTTTATGACTCACTTTATTCTTTAAAAATGTTTCTCTACTTCCGTATAACTTACAATAGCTTGCTCTGTTGCCAGAAATGGCATGGCATCAAACGCCATGCCATTACTGGCAACAGAGAGATACCATTAAAATATCTAGACTAATTATTTAACATTTCTCAAACATACAAAATATTGTTTAGAAAGTATACTAGTAGATAAATAAAATCAATAAACAAAGACGAGTTTCGATGTACGTGACTAAGGCGGCGCGGTAAGGGCGGGCGACGCAGGGCGGCAGACTAATCCTCAGCTAAAACTTCTATTGCACACCGCAATTATCTGCCGGCCATTAAGCCTCTTACATCCAATAATTGTCAACTTCCAATCAGCTGACGGTCACAACAATCTTATGATACACAGACTAGATTTTCTTTTTTAACATTTAACCTTTTTTTTTCTCTATTTCAACCTTAACGATTTTTTATTTAATCGAAAAGTAGCCGTGTCTAGTGTAGAAACTTTGAAGAGAAAAAATAGGTCAAAAATGTATTTCCGAATTGAAGGTATCCGAAATAGTCTTATTACGTCTTATTCCAAAACAACTGGCCTTACAAATTACTTACTTACTTTCCTTACTTTCCATCCGACTGGGTAATTCAACTAAACATTCGACTAAGAAGTAAATTAAATTAAAATTACTTAAATTACATAAAATATATTTTAAAATCAAACTAGGAACACAGGTAGTCGGCAATCACTAAGAAGTTTAGTTACCAACTTCTTAGTGATTGGAAATGTATCGCTCATATAAAATTGCTTCAGAGAAGGAAAATAGGATTTCAGAACTTCTTTCAGGTGTGCTTGACCGATAAATTGCAAATTTAAAAGTGGAATTCACTAACCGGATTACGTGTAAAAATGTCCTAAGGACTTTCTATCATACAACGCGTTTCGGAGAAACATTTATTTCTTGGTAAAATACGATGGATAATTTTACTGTACCCAGACCCATAAAATCTAATTAATTGTTTGATTATAAAATCCTCATCAATCCTAATAAGGAGAAAGGACCTATCTCTTCTTACTCGGACATTTGAAAAGGTTGAGTCACGTAATCATTAACACATAACGCAGCCAATAAATATCTTTACACAATTCCTTTGCCATTCATGTAACGCAAAAAGCGTAGTAAGATGTTGCCAGTCATTGTGTGTTATTGGTCAGTGTGAGTATTTTTTTTAATTCGCACAGCGACAAAGGCAATGGTCAATACGTGAAGCGGACGGACAAGTTGGGACAAGACGGTGCGTGTCAAAAGCATTAGCACAACCGGCCGCGACATCACACGAGCGACGCGCCCACGTAGAGTATTTTAACACAATCAAAATCTCTATGGTTGTTATTTAAATATGATTTGAAAATCAAAACCGATATGTTTGAATTGTGATCTGTGATAAAAATCAAATTTGGTGAATGAGATATCGGAAAGCCATATTCAAATCCCGTGGCGTCCATTCCTCCTTGTCATGTTTTCCTCTTTGGTACAAGTCGATCAGGTTGTTGGGAATTTTTGTAACAAGAGATGCGGTTACCTTACATTAAATGAATAGATCGTTTGTCTTCCTATTAAAAACTAGTACCTAATCGGCCCCCGCTTGGCCCGGTTAACACTCATTATGTTGATCCGATTGCTTCCTGACCTGCTGACCAAACTTCAATCTGAAGATTTCCTGAAAATTTCATCGAACTCGGTCCAGCCGTTTCGGAGTAAGAGAACACGTCGTCTTTTATATATGAAAAGAAATACCTATACTGGATTGGATGGAACATATCATTATCTAAAAATTGTATTGCATAAAATTTATTTAATAGTTTTATTTTAACACGTGAACGATTACATTTGAACCGCGTTTCTTAGTTCTTTACAATTAGCGGCATCTTCGAGCAATTGAAAATGTTTCACATTTCCTCGACCCACGCACACGCATCAAACCAAACGAGCAAGGATTTTCACCGTGCGAGCCTTGATAAACACGCGCGCACAAGCATGCGCGATAGCTGTGTGCGTGTGCGTTTATGCGCGTGCGTTCGCAGGTGTCGCGGTCATCAACCCCGCTGCCCGCACACACACTCGCACAGTACACAACGGGGATGACCACAGCGGCGACATGCTAATTCCCCTGCGCGCAACAAACCTCTTCCTTTGTGCAAGTTTGCACTCAAACGACGCTCGCTGTCGATATATTTGCATTGTTTACGAATGTTACGAATTAGCCGGGTGTCGCGATAATACTTGGCTTAAGCAGACTTATATTGAAGCTAATAAAAGAGAAGCTTGCACAACCGTACATCATTAATCTTAAGAAAGAGGGTAAAAGTCATTCACACTAAATTTAATAAAAATGTTTTAGAACGTTTTATTTTTTAAAATTTAGGTTCAAAAAGAAGTTAACTACATATGGTGTAGGAAAAGCTCTAGCAACTTATATCAATGATATTAATGTAATAAAAAAAACTATATAAAAGCACCTTTACCTTCCGGATATAAATATACTTTCAATAAATTAATCGCGTTCACTTTTTAAATATTCCAAACTAATCATATTTTATAGAGAAAATTTAAATTTAACTGTAATTCTAGTTTATTCCAATAAAACTTGTCTGAACACATATTTATACCGGCTTGGTTATTTCGGCTCCCTAATAAAATCGTTTGCAGTAAAGACCTTAAAGCGTAGACGTCTGATAAATCAACACGGATAAAAAGGGCTTTTAATCCGATCGTTACGATAGGTGCCGGTTATAAAATCATACGTTTCACGCATTATCCGGCAATAAAACGGAGGCGGCTCGTAAAAATAATCGGTGACCGCGTGATTGACCACCCCTGACATTATACAAAGTGCCACAATAAAGTATACATCTAGTTTCGATGCAGATATGTTATATATAAAATATATTTCTAATGACAATGGAAAAATATAATAACATAAGCGATAAGAAAATCTAGAGACCCAAGATCGACTTCCGGACACGTAGGGTACGACGATCTTCATCCGAATTGGTAAAGCATGTCGTCTAAAGAAGATAAATTTCATCGAGATTTGCAAACCTGATTATATAATAAGCAATTAAACGTTGTATAAAAAAGTTAGATAAAAAAGAACAACAAAAAATTGTTTAGCTATTGAAGTTCTCATAGTTTAAAGAGTCCTAGAC
>DWTW01001045.1:0-13718 GCA_018246275.1 Papilio slateri | reverse complement strand
CCATTAAAGGTAGGCAACGCATCTGCGACTCATTAGCTTGTTGCAGATGCCTATGGGTAGCGGTCACTTAATATCAGGTGACCCGCATGGTCACTTAATATCAGGTGCTCGTTTGCCACCTTATGCCATAAAAAAGGTCTACGGGAGCCTATTATTTACACTTGATTTATGAATTGAAGTTGTTCATACTTTAGGGAATGAATGAAATAAATATGAACTATATGATACTCCTTTGAACATAGGACGTTACAAGGATAGCGGCGAAAATTAAGAATTGTGGCCAACAGGCCATTTTGAAAAGAAATACGAATTTCCCTACCTACTAAAATTTCATTACTAGATTAAATAGTTCTTAGTAATTATTAGCTCTTAAAAGGGTTTAAATAGAGCATGCAAGATGTTGGTGCCGTTAACCAATGTTTAAAACGTCAGCCGTTTCAAACATTGGTCCAATGTATAGCAGCTTGCATCTAATCTTAGTGAACAATAACATCAACTTAAATTCCCTCCTTTGTCCATACGTACATACGTAGACTCGTGTTACAAGAATTGGTCACGGCTCTTATTTTTCAATCAAAATATTTTACACAACGGATGTGGGTCTTCGAGTTTTTTCTTATCTCGCTGTAAAGGCTTTCGACGGGGAAATTTTAATGAGGTGTGAAAGGGTTCTTGTCTCATGATTGAGTCAAAAGGATAGTTTTTGTTTCGCCTGGACCAGGGATAAAAAAGGCTGCTCAGTCTAGTAGCCGAGGTAAGAGAGAAAAAATCAATTTCACTCGACTAATGTTCCCTTAAATACAGTCCCCGATAATGTAATTATTCTTATTGAAAATTATGGGAAACAGTCATTTTACATCAAAACTAGCAATTAACTGCAGCTTCGTAAGCGTTTTGTTTTATTTTTTGTTTAGTTAATGGTTCTTTTATTTAGATAAAAGGTGCCCTATATTCTTCTCTGTACCCCTGATAATGTGTATGTAAAATTTCATGATGATCATTTGAGTTATTAGAGTGTGAAAGCGAAACAAACAAACCTTTCCATTTATAATATTTAAAATAAGCATTACAAAATTCAATTGATTAGTGTGTGAGTTAATTACTAGACTGAGCAGTGCCTAGTTTAAACTGTAAGTGAGTAATTTCGCCGTAACTGGTCGAGTGAGCTATACTAAAAATTATAACTCACTGATATGTTGAGGCAAGCCAAGTCCATCAATGAAACTGGTATACGTAGGATGTACGATTAGGCAATGGTCGGAGAATAAAATTGTTATTACACTACATGGCGGACCGCGTTTGACATCAGCCAGTACTATCGTTCTTAAAGCGATGAACCAGTTCATTGTTTCATACGACACGTTGTTAAATTGACAGTATGTTATAAAAAGAATTATAGTGTTACACTTTAAGAAGTAAACGTCATTTTTTTTTTCTTGATTCTAAGTAATGGAAACAATACAACGACAACAAGGAGCTGTCTGCTTTTAAGAATTGAGTACGCTCAAATCTGGGGAGCTGCAGTTGCATCGTCTTCAAGGAGTAAACACTAATCTTGAAGGAGCCTAAGTCATCGAACTAAACTTTTTATTGAATTTATAAGGGAAAAGGTATTTGATCCATATAAATACTAATTTAACCAAGATTTTCTTTTAAAAGTTAATAGCTGATGTTATTTTTATGTTGAAGCTACGTCATTGTTATCAACTAACTTCAATTTTGGGTAGATAGTGAAACTAACACTGGCAACACAAAGGTCATCTTTGTGTTGCCAGTGTTAGTTACATAACTAGATTTATTCGTTACCACGGCCGTTGCAATTCCGCTGAAAGGTCAGGAAAAATGTACGTGATTTTTTTTGTAGCAAATACAAATAAGTTTTTGTACACTTATTCTTTGTTGTTATTAGCTTTTTAAATATTTTTTTATCATTTAACTTGGCCAATTATTTTAGAGTGACGTAGTGGCTTTTGATGGTTTATGAATGGGTTGGCTAAAAGGGGTACTTAACACGTCCATGACCGAATAGTTAGTAAGGTAAATTCTCTTTTTGTTCCTCCTTGATGACATTATTTACTCCTGAAAAGCAATTCATTTGGTGTTCTGAATGCGCGGATGTTGTCGTGATTTTTAATTTTCATTACTACTGCACCATTTTTGAAGAACTCGAGATGTTTAACAGCGTTTACTATTGACAGTGAAACAATAGATAGTTTAACTCAAGTTGGCTCACGACGCTATGTGTGCGTAATGCATGTGGAGATAGATACAGTGGCTGAGTGTGCGTGACACGCCACAGAGATAAAGCTACATGTTGCATTCGCATTCAAGCATACTCACATATAGCGCCGCGCACCAAAATGAACTGGACTATCTATACATATATATTAAATGAAATACTTCTTATGTATATTACGCATGAATATTTTTGTTGCCAACTGAAATATTAATGAAGTATATCTTTGATGCTATGATCGAAAAACTATATCATATCGATTTGAATATGAAATCCTGTTAATAATAATTAAAATAATGGAAAGTGTGATACATTTATAAACAATTGAATGGTATGGTATATTACCAATTAACTAACAAGGTCTTAAGTACGAATCTAATTCTACAAGATCAGATAACATAATCTGTACATCATTTCCACAGATTAAAAGTCCTCCTCGAAACGTCATGGACGTGCCATTTGTTTTGTAGCGTAATTGAGCTTGCTCCCATGCCAATTATCGTTAAAGAAAATTATATATATCGTAACAAGTGTTTCAATTTCTGCACAAATGTGTATACCTCATTATGAATAAAAAGAATACAAAACATTTCTGGGAAAACGACAAATTACGAAGGTGAACACCGTCATACGGGTCATGTTATGTTCTTGAAATTATAGAGTTAAAAGAGATTCAGATCTCGCAGGCTATGAAAAAAATCATTTATGTTTATTTTATTACAACGACTTATTACTCTGTCGTCAAAATGTCAATAAAAATCTACAGGATGTCTTTGTCTGCTTTATTGACGTTTTAATAACCTTTTTGATTGATTGTAAAAATACTTTATAAGCCGTATGTAGGTTCTTTAAAATTTTATGCAACTTAATAAACCTCTCTTGTTTTTTAAACAAGCGACTGTGAAAATTATTTTTTTTTTATATATATACAAATCACTGGCCATATGGCTAGTGTTAAAATGTCTAATTGTAAGTAAAAATTACAAAAAATATTAAAAAATACGTAAAATAAAACAAAAAAATATCACACATAAGTTCCAGTTAAGTAAAGTTTTTCAATGTTTATTAATCATACATGCGTCATTCTTAATTATCAGATGAAATTATTATTTTATTCTAATGATCCAGGTCTAGATAATGGACAAAATCATGAAAAGTCTTTGGTCTTTAATAAGTAGACACATTTTATTAAATTATTTGAACATCTTGAGTCCTGTAAAAAATATGTGGAATACATTTATTTACACTCCTAAAATAGAAATAATTACATTTGTTCTATATTATGCGGGTATAGTAAATATAATATTTTAGAAAAATAAATAGTAGGTATTTTTGATCGACTGACAGGGGGGTATATTTTTCGCGGGTATGTATGTATGTATATTGTTGTACGTGTGTCCGTTCCATTGTGACCTCTAGTAAGATGTCATTCGTTTCGTATTCATCTACGGAGTGTCATAAGGGTCACACAGTTAGTAGGGTTTATTGTTTTTATGCTATAAATAAATAAAATATAAAGAACACTTTTATTTGCTTCAATAAGTTTTCAGTGCTTTTTAATTTCTTATATTCATAATAACTAGTGTTTAACAATATTACTTAATTCTACAGTCCCGTGGACCAGACGCGTGGCATTCGGTACCAGAGATACGGTGTGATAACATCTTAATTTGTGTAGTCGCCCGCGCCGGCCACGCTTGCTTCGAATATAATCGCTTAAGTTTGTATAAAAAATTGTTTCAAGCACTGCGTGGGCCCGATTAAGCAACTTTGCTCTGCATTGTACTTTATTGCGCTCGCTGTACATCCTACACTTCTGTAGACAGGAAATAATACACTTTTAATGATTGTCAATTATTTCAACAAAGCATGGCTATTAAACAGACGTGAGCCTAATGATATTATTTGGCAGTTGTGTACATTTACGTTAAACAAGCAATAGTTAATTTAAAAACCAATAAAGCCGACTGATGTACCTATGACACGCCGGGGACGAAAACGAATCATATATCACCACGACCTCATATTGATACCTCACTTTTCAAAATCGGTCAAGCCGTTTAGACTTCAGGACGTCAAAATGGAACGAATACCGCAAGATACTGTACTCATTCTGCATAGATCAAAGCAGAAATAATTGTTTAAAATAAGAGTATACTTCGCCAGCAATTTTGACATCGGAACGTCGACACCTCAGCCGTGACCATGAGTGCTGTAAGGTAAACGTCGGGAACAAAATATTAAACAGAAACGATAAAAATCCGTAAAATTAGGCTTATTTCAATGTTTCTTCGCGTAAATATTATATAAGAAATAATTATGAGTTAATTTTAAAAATCAAAAAGAAACGTTTACGAGCTATCAAATTATAACCTTGTTGAACCTTGTTATAAACCTGTATATACATTTAAATTTATATAAATTCTCATGTGGATTCTGCATTACTAAAATCTCTCGATGACGTGATATTTGTTTACTCTAGCTTCATCCTGCATAATATGTATTTTTGGCTTACAGAAATATGACAATTTGGAAGAGTTAATAGTGACTTAGTGGACAAAGTTGTGGGAGTTAACTGGCTGGGGACCGATCTTTGTGAGAGGATGTTTGAGTGACGATCAATGCGGTAGGCCTTCGTCCAGCAATGGACGATTATCGGTTAAGAACTAAGAAGAATAGTGACTTTCTATAAGTCTACATCTAAAACGACACGAAACGTCATATTTTTGTTGCCCGTACGTAATTTATTTGTACGAAGTGTTTCCACATATTTTATGTTTAACTATGTTATGTTTGGACAAGTCATTACAATCGTGATTGTCCAAGAACCAGTTGAACAATGTCGTGGAGATACTAATCTTGAACTTTTCTACTTTAATTTCGCTGTTCGGTGCGCGCTAGTTTTACTGTTTTGTTAATATTGTAAAAAAAGTTTTTTTTTAAAGATTCATTGTACTTTTTGTGTTGTTTGTGTTCACGGTTCTCGAACATACTATTTAAATGCTTTTATTTTTGCTTTTCCTTAAAATAGTCTGTGGCGCATAATAAGAACCATTAGGGAACGAAGTGTGTTATGTTCTCCAATTGGAATAGCAGGTGGTTAACATTAAATTTGAAAAAAAAACTACGATTACATTCTCTTCGGTAACATGCAGTTTTAATAGTAGTTTGTCAATGACGGGTCGATATAAGTTCGTCTGTACCGGTTTGATTTGATATTTATCATAACATATGAATATATATGAATATATATGAATATTACCATGAATTCTGGATTAATATATTGCATATCTATATCTTTAAGTCCGTATGTAGTTATGTTTCTGTTTCTAGATTAATTATGTTAATATGACATAGTGGTAACGCCTGCCTTAATTTCTTTGAAATATATCTAGTGCCATTCACTTTCTAGCATGCAGATGTCGGCCCTTTCTATTAATAAGATGTACTTCGAGTACCGAGTAGTCAAGAGCGATGTCTATTGACTAGAACTCCGGAGGTTTAAGGGCAGCAGTTGAAGTAAAAGGTAATGAATGACAAGATCCTTACCTTCAGTAGATGCAATAAGTAGATATGCAATATTTTCAAATATTTTTTATAATAAAACCACACACATAAGCGTTCTATACAATTAAACATCAATATGAAATGTATATAAATGTTTATAAATTCGGTTATGTATAAACTAAATACAACAGCTTTTTGTTACTCCTAATATATGACGTAGTTTCAATACGACAAGTATTTAATAACATTTAGACAACATTGAGTTACGTCAGGTAACTTCTAAAAGCACATTGAAAGAAGCTAAAGAGGTAAATAAAAAGCAAAATAAAATAAACGCTACGATCAGGTAATAAATTATATAATTCTACCTGTTGACTTGCTCTTGGATTTCAAATAGATCAATAAAAATATTTGAAAAAATATATTTTTTACAAAATAGAACGTAATATTATTGATAGAACAAGGCAACAAGTTATTGATTTCGTATAATATAATAGTGTAACTTAAAAAATAAAAAATATAAAGAAAAAATGAAACGTGCCCAGGTTCGAGATGCGATTGGTTGGATGCTTGTTGCTGCCGACAGATATCCGGGCTTGTCTGTACGAACCAGGAATGGGTGAAGGCCGGGTTCAGACCCGGGTTCAGGCCGGGCCCCGGCCCCGAGAGACCCATCACTCCGGGCAGCCCGCCGGGCCGCTGGTGATGGTGGAAACTGGCGGACGCCACCGCATAGTCCATGGCTACCGCTTGGTACGGCAACATTCTCACTTTAATTTCAGATCTTAGTCCAAAATCGTTCCACTGAAAAGTTCCCGCGTTTCGCACAACATTTTTGTCCAAGCGTACCGGTAAAGTTCGCGCTCGATTTAAGTCCTCAAAATAGTTCCATTTTTTAATCACTCACACACGACCACTAATTTTTCTTTTCGAAAACTTGTTCTGTCCTTGGGATACGTCAAAAGCCAGTATAGTAGAGTTGCGTTCGATTTGGATTGACGAGTCGCGGAGCTTTCAGATTTCAGTTAACAAACAAACGATTGTCCCATTTTCGCTACCGATCATTTACGGGGCGAGATGGTCGCCGGGGTAAAGTCACGCACAGCCACCCACTTAATAAATATTCTGGGCATATATCCGTTTTTACGCGGACGTGACTCGACGCGCACTGTCCAATTTTCACGTACGGAACGCGCGGCCGATTATCGAAAACAGTTGCATGCGTCCCCCTCTTTCAACTTCGGACGTGCAACTGAGAGCGAGCACGCGCCAAACGCGACTCTATCACGCTCGGGCTAGCATCCCCGACAGGCTAGACTTCGGTTTTAGAGAGAGGGACGACGTTTTACGATAGAGCGGGACGGAGAGATCTATCACGAAAGTTAAAAGGCTGCGTCGTTACACGGGCTGTAATAGGCGGTTACGTGATTGGGCGTGGCGTTGACTATTAAGTTGAATCGTCGCGCTCTGATTGGTTAAAATTGGTAGTAGCGGCCTACGTGATATGTTCAGGACTACGTTTATAGCTTGTGCTCATAGAATATAATAAGAGAGTTAGAGATTGGACGCGCGCCAGCCGAGGAGTCGACACGGGAGCTTCGATCCCGACTCGCGCGTAGCTTTTTAATCATTATGCACCGTTAATGAATTTATTTGACCGACATTTAGATGTCTAAGATATGAAACCAAACTAATTCAAGTTTTCCCTAATATTATATTTTTGTCCAGTACAACCGTAAAATCTATTATTATATTATTTTAATTACAATTAAATAATTGATTACATCGTAAACATAGAATAATATATGGTTTACCCATATTTTATTCTTTGGTTATTTTTTAATATTATGCTATTTTATATTTTTTATTTTTTAAAAAGAACGGAATATACACTTTTCTATTCCATTAAATTCATCCAGAAGTTTTGGAGGAATTATATCTATCTTTACTCAAATTTAAATTCAAATATCAAAATCCTTCAAACACAATCGTCACTCGCAAATCTATCGGATTACGACATCAATTGAACCTTCAGTATTAGCACACAAATCGGCGCCGAATGCCAATGGCGGACGGAAGCCGCAAATGCATGCCGCTGCTTCCGGTCCGCGCCCGTCTAACTGGAATCGACCTCACGCCTGTTTAGATGCCACCATACGGCTAACCTAATGATTTTCTATTGTTGGGAGTGTTTAGATACTGATATGGTTGTTAGAGGGGTACGGGACAGTAGCTTTGTTTTCAAAATACGGTTAGAGAGTTTGATCCTGGGCTTTGAAGTCATTCAATTTACTTTTTGTGTATCTATATTGATATAAATGAGAAAATAGTTTACTAATCCATATATTTATATAAGAAACGCTATACTACACTACTTCCACCGGTTTTAGACAATGTTATAACTGGTAAAACTTCGACCGGAATGTACAATGGTACAACATCCTTGCAGAATACAGGCATGACATAGAGATATTTATAATTTCGTGTTGAGTGAGATATCCCCCCTTTCTCCATACCTTATCCCAATCAACCTTCTTTTCTTGACATTAGTTGACCCGCTTCTATCAAAAATGTGTCGGTAACTAACCATTATAGGTAATATGTACAGCTCATAATATATTTTCAGATCATACGGAATGGAAACTGTTAATAATTGATAAGTAGATGGCGAAAAACAAATACCTGAAGAGAAGCATTTCGAAACACGTAAAGTGACCATATAAGTGACCGTAAGCATATTCGCAATATGCTCTTAAAAAAGAACAAACGAAAACTCGCTCATACTATAGAACTATTAAATTATCACAAACAATTACTAAATAAAATGCGTAAAACATCGACGATCAGTTTCCGTAAATAAAAGATTGTCGAATAGTTCCAAATTCATCGTTTTTGTTTTGGTAATCGCTTATTGGGTAAAGAGTAGTCGTCTCTGGTTATAATCAATAAAGAGATCGCTCCAATGGACACGGTCACGCGAAGAGCGCTCAGAAGCGCGGACGCGGAGGTACGCGGGCTGAGGCCTCAGTGGCGGAGAGTTAGCGGAAGCTGTAGCGATAGCGGAAACTCGTATTGTATTGGTATATTAAGTAACAAGTTAATAGTTTTCTTCAGATGTTACTCGTACGTTTTGTTATAATTTGACTGTTTTAAACTTGTATCATTTTCAAATTATTATTTATAAATGATATATGGTTAAATATAGTTTTCATTGATCCTAATTATAAATGAAATTATAATTGCACGGTGGTGACACAACGAGCGATTATCAGACTTGCTATATTAAATGACAATATATATGATGTTACGATATAATGACATATATTGTGGATGTTTCTGGGAAGTTGTGGTCATTTAATATCAGGCGACCCGCTAGTCCCTCTTGTAATATTCTTTTAAATTTGTATTTAAGTAATATGAGTTTTCATGATGGCATTTTAATCCCGTTATAGATTGTTGAATTGAATGATGATTTTTTATTATTTAAATAAAAATCATCTTATTTAAATAATGAAAAATGGTATAACGCTATACCTCTCACTAAGGGCACATAATCGCTGAAGTCAGCCAGAAAACTGCCTTCTTATTGGATAATTCGTGATTTTCTTTTTTTTCTCCTAGCTACAGCCTTACAGGTGCTTGAACCTGCTGCCCACGATCTTGACATTGGTGTTTCGATGATAATCGAACGCCACCGGCAACACCAGTTCAACGCACTCGATTAAATCTAGTGCGACTCACAGTTACGTGTATAATCGATTTTTTCACCCATCGAATTAGTGTTCCGTTTGCGAGTTTGATTGTGGCGCTAAAATATATTCAACTTTAATACTTTGCAAAATAATCCATATCAAAACCAACGCAACATTTTTTTTATTCATAGTCTATACTAGAGAGGAGTGAATAGGCTTATGCTAAACGAATGCGTACCATCTTTTGATTACTTCTTCTTCCACCAGCCTTTTCCTACTTCTATTTGGGGTGGGCTCTCTCCTCTCACGACAGCAGTCATGGGCCATTGATGAGTAAGGTCTCACTCGATGACCTTCATTTATCTCAATCGGGGTCTGTCACGGCGTTATGGTCCTGATTCTGCTTGTAGTACTTTCCTATTTAGGTGCGCCTCTAGTCTTCTCATGGCGTGGCAGCAAAATTATACGCTGGTATAGTATATGTCGGTGACTTCATCGAAATCTCCATCATGAAAATAGTTTCAAGATTTTTTCAGCGTCTATAATTCCCGTCAGCGTTACCTCCTTACAGTATTAACTTACTTATCAAACCATGAAAACATCCGATTTGATTGATTTATAAAAACCTGAATTTGCAAAATGGCTCAATATGTTGTAAATATCCGTATTTGTATTATAAATAGCAGTTAAAAACCTACATTGCTTGAAACCGTTTTCGCTTCTTAGATACATCCTTTAGTCAATGTAGTCAAAGAAGAGATGCTATAGAAGAGATCTAATAGCTGTCGTTGTGAGACGCCTTTTATCAGAATAATTTTTAACCGACGACAAACATCGCACTGTCCAGAAGTAAAATAACTAATACCGAGTAAAAAATAACAATAAATTCAATACTTGTAATAATATATTACACATCTCTCGAAATTCATAAGCGTGGAACAGCACGCGGCAATCTCATAGGCTGCCAGTAACTCGTACGCTTGCAGTTTGATAACTACGTATTAGTGGCATCCATTATTAAATAATAGTTACGAATTCCTCTAACACTATCGACGGCGGTTTGATACGTCCCCCGCACCACGTTAGCGTTCGATACTGAATTTTAAGCAGCATCGATCGCATCTTGTGGCCCACATTCGACTGCGGACGGTCAACAACCTGCCCTTAAGTTTATTGGTAGGGTGTCGCCTATAAACATTCGGACATGTGCTCTGGATACTGAGATGCTAAAGTATAAATAGACGGAACATGTGTTTCGATGTCTAGGAACTTTGAATGTTGCATCTTTTACATCATTCCTATGCCTTATAATAAAGCATTTTTTTTTCTTACCAATTATCGTCTATTTCGGATAGCAACATTACGAAGTTATTTTTATTTAATCAAACCCGACAAATAAAAAAGAAATTATAACTACACCAAATTAAAACCGCCGGCGGAACAAAACCCCTCATGTAGAGCGTACACATCTACATAAATTTGCCGCATTATATTCACTTACAAACAAATAAACATGTCCGAGCGGCGCGCACGACACTTTATCTCAGCATTACCCCGGAATTAGGGAAGCAGATACACACATTAAGATGGCAACCCCGATACTTTGATATGAATTAAGATATTCTAATTTTAATTGCCCCATACGCTGGTTGCTTCCGGTGTTGCCAGAATAACAAGAATTTACTTCAATCGTGGTTATGTTATTATATTTTTTGCCTTACTATATTAAATTTAGCTGTCGCGAATAATTAATAAATAATATAATAGAAATAAACTGACATATAGTAAATTAGACATACAAAACATAACTGGTATGACACTTATATAAACTTTTTAACAATGGTAGAGCCCGCAACAATATCTGTTGCACGATTGGCCCAGCTTGACTGGTGAAATACCACGTCACAATGTCTGATGAGTGTGGTGTCGGAGGCCTAATTCTTCTCTTCTTTCCCTTCTCATCCATTTCTAATAAGGAAAGGACGAGAAAGGGTGGAGTATTTGACGGGGTAGGGGGTGAATACGAAAAGGAAATATCCTTTTTTCTGTTTATTTCCTTCTCTATCCATTAAAGGTAGACAAAGCATCTGCAACTCATTAGTTTTGTTGCGGGTGTCTATGGGTAGGGGTTTAAGTGACCCCTATCCATAGACACGGATATCGGATGAACTGTTTGTTCGTTAGCCACCTTCTTCTATTAAAAAAACATATTTGGTGAAAAATATCGCCTTCCCTTGCAAAAAGCAGGCTAGTTGGTAATAATCTTAGCACTGATTAACGAAACTTATAAAGGCCCTGTTGAATACAAAACAACATTATTCAAGCAAGACCTGAACATTTCAGAGTTGTAGTGATAAGCATATAAATAAATAAATACCATAGGACAGAATGAAGAACTTCAAAACAACCCTTACCAAGGAAATGTATTAAGCCCTGATAAAATCAGATCGCGACACTAAAGTTTGCATATGGGGTCAATTAGGCCGGAGCTCGTACAGTTCTATAGATATGAGAGTAAATAAATTAATAAAACAACCCTAAGTGAAGGGTTAAGATTTAAACGCAAACGATATGATCTTTCAACCCTTGGGGTAAAGTTGTGTTGTTCTAGCTAATCTTTCAAATATAGAAATCAGATATTTCTACTGATATTATAGACAGGGAAGATTTATAAATAAATAAATATCACGCATGTAACTCAGACAGTAAAGTACAGTAGGCAGACAGTCGCTTCTTTTACATTCATCTTTTCAAAGACATTTTTTAAAATATTTTATTTTGTATTATATTAATAGGATTTTTTGAACATGTATATGGACGCTCCAGTAGGTACCAACTTATTATTAAAAAAATGAACATAACGATAAAAATAATATAATTTTCAACCCTATTTCCCGTATTAAATAAGTTCAGTTTCACAATGTATTAGTGGTCAATATCATTAAAATTCTCTCAACACTCCCCAATTAACCATATTGTCATCAATGAATTCATTCATAACCGACCACTACTTGCTGTATATAATTAAACCGTGCAATGCTGTCTGGTTGTGCATTTAAATAACCATAGACTTGTATAAATAGTGAATAATAACCATAAACAAGAGGTTATTTAATATTTTTAGCAGGAAGCGACACGCTATTAACGCGTTAAGCCAGTCCCGGCAGAAATAACAAGGCAAGTTGTGACGGATATGAGTTTCGGGGCTGGGACGCCATCAGGCATTCGCGGCACGGACTGACGAACCCCAGCTCCGTATTACGAAGTAAGGCTGGTGATCTATTGTCGAGCGGTCGCGATTCTACACCAATGTCCCAATGAGTTGATTCCGATCTAACAATTTTTATTCGTAAAATATTGGATGTAGTTTTAAGTGATTGTCATTCTATTTTATAGTTACTAAAGATTCGAAAACTTAACTTTTTACACGTGGGTTCATTACCAGTTACTTATAACGAAATAGCCTAAGGTTACATGGAGCATGAAATCTTCGAAACTAGTCGTAATTTACAATAGTAATTTTGTAAATTATTTTTTCGCTACTAATTTCTTGCTCCTATTTGAAAAAAAGACAGTATATTATAATTTATTTAATGTAGCAAACGTTGTTATGCAAATTATTATACATATAATACACAAATAACATAATTTATAAAAATTATAAGAATTCTTCAGTATTTATGATTATTTCGTTATTAAACAAATAATGCTTTGGAAAATGACGAAATCGTAACAGTTTGCTATTGCATCCTAAACTTTACTGTATATTCCTTTTAGAAGAACGTAGGTACGTCCGTCGTCGTACGTCGTACGTCTTACAACGTATATGTGTAATATAAATATTTATGTATATAGCAGATAAAACAACAAGTATTTTAATTTCTTAAAAATTAACGCCTTTTAAATCTACAAGCAGCGAGAAATATATATTGTGACAGCTCATAGACCTGTCGGTTCATGCTGATTTAAAATTAAAAGAATTGATTTTCGTATTTAATAACCAATACATTTTTTTGGTTAGTTACTACATAGAATGACGAGAAAACGAACCCCAGATTGCATCTCGGACACATAGCCGTTTAATACAGCTGCTTAGAAGTATATTGAATTCAAATAAAACGTAAAGATATTAAGACAGGATGTGACTAAGAATGAGATGGGGATCAGACAACAGAAGTATGTATAAAATACTTTGCCTCCGGTATTTATTTTTTTTATGGAAAATGGTGGCAAACGAGCAAGCGGCCACCTGATGTTAAGTGACCGCTACCCATAGGCATCTG
>DWTW01001044.1:0-13719 GCA_018246275.1 Papilio slateri | reverse complement strand
CGTCAAGTGTCTCTAAAATTTATATAAGAATAGAGGTAAGGTTTTTTTCACAGAAAACGTATCTTTAAGCTTCTTTGTATGAATAATAAGTAGTATATCAATAAGTAGAATATTATTATATATATATTATTAATATCTTCTTGTTTTCATCATCTGCCTCATCGAACTGTTAGAATCTCAACAAAAGAACTCGCTTGTTTACTTTACAAACATTACCACTTCAAAGGTCATATTATAAGTCATTTTATATTAAAACAATATTTTTTCTCTTTGAAATCGTAAAATACACAATGAGCTTTCATATCTAAGACATGAAATATTGTATATAGAAGTTACAATGTAAGTTTTATGGAATGGTTAAAAAAAAAGATTTTTATCAAATTATATTTAGACCAACGTTATTATGTCTTATTTCTGCAGATCTAATCAAATATAATTCCTCAATTTGATGCCGAACTACTCTTTTGACTGTGGGTCGGTTGGTTCCGGAACAAACAGTAATTCACTTGTTGTTAATTGATCACTTAAACATTACTTATTTGTTGATTACAGTCAACAAATAAGTAAATAAACATTTACAAATGAAAGTGACATAAATCAAAACATTTACTCAATTTCAGTAAGAAAAAAAGACGACATCGAAATTAAATCGGAGCCCACGTTATCGGGGCCCGTTGGGCAAATGTACATATTGTAAAATGGATGTCGCACAGAATTCAATTACGACTTTTGTATTGGGACATGTCGCGAAGCTGACATTGACAGCGAGATAATTATATGAAAATACCGTCAGGGCGTGTTTTGATCCTCCCTAGGTTGTTAGACTCCAACCCACGATCTCACGGACACGGTTCAAATTCTGGCAATGACACGAGAATTCGTAAGGCGGAACCTTACGAATTCTCATGAGTTGAGAATGCATAAGGAAATTTCTATATTCAATAATAATAAAAATATTTATTCAAATTAACTAATTTTAAATCAGTCTAAGAGTAATTGATAAGTCTATGCTTCAAGCTTTACTATGCAGAAACATTGTATCTGTGATAACATTACCCCATAACGAACTAATTTCTTGTCTTCATTAGAAAACGTCATTTTTATTGTTAGTGATGCATTTGTGATGTTAACAAACTACCGTTTTCGGCAAACGATAGCTTGCCGGGTAACAAGATTATCTGGTTCACTGGCAAATAAAGATTTATTATCCCTCTGTTACTTAATAGTCTACTTGTCGGTAATTTACTTTATCAGGCTTAGCAATTTATAAAATACGCGAAATCTTCGCAATTGCCGAAATCGTCCGCAATCCCCGATTTGGGACGTCAGGAGTAATAAACCTTTGTTAGGGGCGTTTTTATTTGTGACGTCGTCGGTCGGTAGAGGGCCCGAAATAGCCGGAGGGCTGAGGGCGCGCCGGTAATCCTCCGTTACGTAATGTGACCGGCAGATGTCCTCATTCCTCGGACACAAATACCCCAGCCTCGACGCAATGCGTGCGGTCCAAGTTGAGAGAACAATGATGTAACACACACTTCCATATTCGCACTTTTGTCAATAAAACTCTGTTTGAGGAAAGAATACGATGATTCCATATTTTTATTCCAATTGAGGGTTAGGGATTCACTTCTATTACAAAAATAAATCATAGATTTTATATTGTTTTCAATTTATCCCGTAAATTATAATCATTACGTATTTGAAAACTATTCGTATTTTATTTTCTATCATTATTAACAGAAAATGTTTACCTGCAATGTTAATCCAATGATTTATAGGAGAAAGTTAAAATTAGGTAATGCAGTTTGTTGATCCATTCACCAAAATGCAAAGCAACCTTCGTAAGTCTGTGTACAGACTAGCTGAAGTAATTCATTAGCGTTGTTTATTTTTTGAAAATGTATTTTTCAGAGAGTCTTAAGAATACTATTTCAGTGTAATGATAAGCACACATTTCTTGGTATCGTACATTTTTCAACTAATGCCATAGAATATATTGTTTTTTTTTGATTCGCCAGCGTTCATTCCTTGTACCACACGCCACATCTTAAAAGGCTGTAGAGAAAGCTCTCGCACGGCAGCTGACAGGCCGCAAAGTCCCTGGATGTTCACTTTACGAAGTAAGGTTGACATTTAGCTAGTACTCAAGTTTACGTGGCGCATTCTATAGCGGTCACCTCGTAAATCGAGCTATTAAAGTTTACGGCAATGTTTAGATAATGCTTGTGTTTTAGTACAAACAATGTCTCTATGTATGTTTAATAAAACAATGTCCCGTCGTCGTATCTGTCTGTCTGAATACGATTAACTCAAACAGTAATATAGTAGAAATTCTTTAAGCTTCGATTCAAAATATTTTCCTTTGATACGTTGTCAGACACAAAACATCTCTTTGTCCCTGGGTTACTAAGTCATGCTTGTCTCAACAACACACAAACACACACACTTGAAGTATACAAATCCATGTGAACGTTAAATTTGTATCGTAGCAAGTTTGTAATTAACCACGAGCAGCAAACGCCGTATTTAGACCAGGTCAAGTAGGCAGGCTGAGGTAAGACTTAGACCGGTTCAATAAGACCACGCGCTCCTTTTACTACCTTATCGGTTCAACTGTTTGATGTATTTGTTGGTTAGACATCAAATTACTTATAGCCAAATGTTTTGTAATTGTTATTCGTAGCAATGAATTAGTAATGGTCATGAAGCTGCGGTGACCCAGTGATTATTACGTAATCACATACTAATTGGGGCAAATTTGATTTGGGGCGATAAAATTCATATTTTAAAGTAATTTATGTAATATTTGCTCGTTTAATCATTGCTATGTAAAATTACTATAGACATAATATTGGTAAAAGTTTCAACAACTATAAGTAACTACGCAAATCTATGCTAATTCACCCTATAATGCAACAATACTCCTACGGAAACACTTTTCTACAGATAGAGAATGAGACAGGAACAATGGCTGTGTAGTAAAAATAATTGGTCTCTATCTGCGTCACTAGCACCTCGCATTTGCTAAAGTTTTATGTTAAAAAATGTTTCGCAAAATTCGCAAATTTATTTACTATTATTAAAAAAATAGGCACACTCATTGATTGTGGGTACCATTTGTGTGTCAACGACGAAACCCCACAACTACAATTGACCACAACGCTTCATCGACGTCGGTTTTTTTTTGTTAAAACGTATTTCATTCTTAATAGAAATATTACCTTAACACGATATATGTTTTTGGTTCCACCGTCTATACTATTGGGTTAGTGATTAGTTAAGTTTATGTGCATATGGCTAAAATGTTACAGCGGTTACAAATTATATATTCTGCCATTGTTTAATAGTAGAGAATGACAACATGTGGTACCTGCCGTCGGTCGCAGTGTCTCACTGCGCATTTATTTATACCATACGCCGTCGAAGGTCACAATAATACACGCGTAAATTATATACTGCAATAACCAAGAAAAGCCGAAATTTTGATAAGGCAATAGAACATATTAATTTGTTGGTGTGAACTCTTTTTATTGTCTATACACTTTGTTGGTAGCTAGATAGTCTTATTTTAATAGTAATTTCTTCGGATTGAACCTTTGCCGCCATCATCCAGTGCACTTCCACGACTTCCACTTCACCGGTTCACCTCATGCGAGGCTTCTCCACCATCTTTCCGCAGCCTTTGTAGAATATTTTGGTCCCAATGTTCATCCATTCTACAAGCAAAGTATTATCCATTGCCATTTTTTAGTAATTTTATACTTTTAGAATAATCGCCTATAATATTTGCTTAAGCAGCAATACATTGCCATGATTCTGTCGCATGAAGCAAGAAAAAAACAAAATAAACTCTTCCCATTCACAAGAATTCTATTAGAGACGAGCATAATCTTACCATCGTAGTTATCGGGCCTATTATTTCTCTATTCATTTGCTAGTTAAGATCCATCCAGTGTCATTGTGTCCTCTGAGACGGTAATAACACCGTTTTCCCCTTACTCGCCTCGTGTTGGAATATAAATAAGAAACGTCTCGAATATTTCATAAGTTTCCTGCAACGTTTTCCGCAAACGTATCGTTGTGACTGCAACAGCCGCTGTTCAGAAATAACAAATGACAACAGAACAGTTTTAAAATATTCATTGTATTGTTTCATAAAATGTTTATATTTCCTACATTTACTTGTCTAAAAAATATTTTATTTGTTTGTTTGTACGCTTCTTACGTGCATTTATTCAACTATGTGCCCTCTATCAAACCTAAATGAAGTTTGCAAAGTTTGAAAGCGGTTTATTTTAAACAATTACAAGAAATCGTTAGGACTTAGACAGACAAATCAGGACAGACAAACGTTGATATATAGAAGCTACCAAGAATGTAAATTGTATAAAATATAAAATATCTAAGCTCTGTTAGTGAGAGGGTACAAGAAAATCCAGTCCGTTGATTTGGTACAGATCCTAATGTATTGAGAAATGGACCATGTGACGAAAACAGTTTAAACTATGAAAACCCTAAAGGAATTCCTGCTGTCACTATGCTACTTTTAATCTACAATGTAAACGGCGTCGTTTTGCTAGGAGAGCCGACCGCAAAAGGTATACTATAAGATATTGGTCCGAAAAAAAAAGAATAAAATAATATAAAATAGAATTAAAAAAATATTTATTTGAAAGTTAATTGGTCAAGGGATCGGTATCATCGCTGCAAGTATATCGTTTTATAAATTCATTGATAACTTTGAAAAACTAGTCGGGCCGTGTCCGTATAAGCGACGTCCGTTCGCTGTTGTACAACGCCAGCTATTCCGGTTCGTGGTCCATAGGCGCGTGCGCAGCCATAGCCGCCATATTGCTTCACGCGTAGATATGCGCAGGTGTTTTATTTGCACTGGATTTTTTGTTTTTAATTCTTTAGTTCGTACGTTTTCTTGTCACCGGTTATCTTTGCAACGCAATTCGTTTTCAAGCTATTTGCTATGCAGGCACTGCGCAGCAAATAGCATTACCATCTGTTAAATATATAAAGAACATTTTATTTTTATATAAACAGGAAATTGTTTTATATGAATCACCATTTTATTAATAAAGCGAGTCACATAGCATATATAATTATTAGTTTTATACGTAAATCAATTGACGTCCCTCACAAACAGGGGCAGAAAGGACCTCATTCTTGCTCGTTTACGATACACGTATGATCTCGTTTTATTCTAATTCATACGTCTTAATATTTATAACAAATGTACTACTATTGTTCGAACATTAAATTCAGTGCTAATATTATATTCGCCTTAAGGCCCCTCTGCTGACATTGCAACATTCTTTTTTTTATTATTTTGCTTATTCTCTGTATATTTTCGTTGATATATCTGTCCTCACACTTACATTACATAAGTAACGTGATATATCATATAAAAAAATCATGTATTGTAGTTATTACAGTTTAAAATCATAAAATGCTGAATGTTGGTGGCTGATGCGCCATTTAAACGTTAATAGTACAGTAATTTTATGAGCCTACGATGACCTCAATTGTCGTGATGCTTGCACGCTGCAGTGATAGCAAGTACATCCTGCCAAGACATCTTGAAGATAAGAGAACTACTGTAGTAAATTAGGAACTGAAATATATTATTAAAAGGTCATAATACAAAATCGTATCATGCTATCTTTTATCTTAAAGTTTCATTAAGATATTTTGCTGAAATAACATGTACGTATGTTATTTCTCTAGTCTTTTTTTCTGTCGGGCCGCGAGATCTTCATTATTCCTTTATCAAATCCCATGATCACCCCTCATTTTAAAGTTTACCGTGCCGGTTAATGACGAAAAAGATCATAATATTTAATACACACGGTCTAAAAATGTACTGCTTCTCTTAATTATCAGTTTTAAGACCATCTAAGAAAAGGACATTTAATTGATGTGTCGCTTTTTCGATAGATATCGATATCAGTCGACAGCAGAATTCCGCAGGGCTCGACTAGTATAGTTAATTAGCACCATGTTGGGTAATATGTAATGAATTAGGTCGTTATTATAACAGTATGTTTACACAGATGCGCGCGCGCCGAGCATTGTGCGCGGGGCACAATGGTGCCTGGCGTCGCGCATGACTCATCCCCTATCGTACGTGATCGTACGTGCGACGCACGGACACACGTACGGAGGCGCGACGTCGCATTACAATATGGATTTTAAACTTCCTCCGTGTTGGTTAATTTGATCATATATTTAGGCTTACCCTTGTTACTGCCCGGATATGAAAACTAACAAGCAAAACTTAATCCAACTATTCAAGTTGCTTGAACTAAATTTGACCATTGGAAAGCGCTTGCAAAGAATAGCATTCCCAAATACTATATTGATTATTTTGAATATTTGATGTTCACATTTTACAAACACCTATTTTTTATTAAATATTCTCTGAAAACTAAATTATTGTCATCGATGATCAATTATTTCGGCCGTGTTCAAAATATATCTAAAACAAAATATAACGGCCTCTGATTGTTAATAAAGTTTGTCACAACATAGATGTTTGTTCTTAACACGTTATGGTTTTGTTATATAAAAAAATGACGCCTGTAAATGAAATATTTTAATTAACAATTTTACAAACATATATAGTAATGTCATAAAAATATGTAGATAAAATAAACAAAAATCTATGGAAATATACATATAGTACAGTATTCAAATACATTGTCGGAGTGCTACATTCGATAGGGGAACTTTCCTACGTTACGAATCACGTGCAACGTCATTGACAGAGCCCATTGATTGTCTGTGCTGTGACAGGAAGTGGGAAGTACGTGACCGGCCCGCGCCGTTGCCATGGCGACCGACTCGCAAACATACAGGGCTGCGAACTATGTTCAGTTCAGATTTTACTCGTATATGAAAGAGGATGAGAGAAACAAGGATGTATATTAAAGAAAAATTAAACTACAAAAAGAGAAAATAAACATCGTATCGTATCAGGTCTAATGCTGATTGGGAATTTATTTCCAATAAAAGACTAGATTTCTCCACTGTCAAGATTTCAAAAGGTAAAATTGGTCTATCTGTAATAATGTCGCAAATTAACCTAGTAACACTTGTTTGCTTAGATTTTGGTGACGTGTAAAGTACCCTTGTGTCATGCATGATTAAGGTATAAAAGAAACATCTAAAAATTGAAAATGACGGCAGTAACTTATATAAATTCTACTTATTCGATGATGAAATGAGGCAATTAGGTCAAACATATGCATACTCGTTGAAATATATGCAAGAAAAACCGATTAGCGAAGCCTATTTAATCGTTTCATTTACTTTGTCTGAATCTTTTTTTTATTTGCATTACGTAATCTCTTTACACAAAGATACAGCAATCGCTTTCCACATTTTACGGAGCATTTTAAACCCCAAATATATCTGAGCATATAATACTTATTTAAATTAATTATTTTGCCTCTTATAGGAATCGGGCGCATTAACATTTTCAATATTGTAATACTGTGTGTAGCGTCTATGTGAACTCATACTAGTTTATTTGGTCTTACTTAATACTAGAATGCAGAAACAAGGTCACTCAGTTGTGTTTGCAACCCTGGGACCGCGCTAAGTCTGGACAGTTCTTATCTGACAAAACAATGCACACCCCACCGTTTTTTGTTCCTTTCGCTCGTTCACAAAGTTGCGAGACGGCGACAATTGTGAAAGCGCTTGCCTCGGTACATGTGAATGGGGTTTTTTGTATCGAACTTTTTGATTCACAATTGTTTAAGTATCCATCTATTTCACGTTGCTTTACCTGTTTTCATTTTTAATTTATGAAAGAAAATTGGTAAAATCCGAATTTTGGTGGGGTTCTATCCTTGTACATTGTAAATATAAAATAACAAATAAGCACTAAAGACTGCACTACGCACTTCAGTTGGCATGAAGTAATATATCAATGTGAGTTCTGTTAGAAACTGAGCTTTGGATATTGTGGTGGTAATCTCGCTGGGGACAGATCATTCCACAACTTCTCAACTTGAACTTCATTACGTTACTTACAGATGGTAATGCTGTGTAAAAAATGTTTACGTAGTGTTACTTAAGCGCGAGTGTCATAGGTCTACCTTATCCACTTTCTATCTACTAATTCTTTTTATCATGTATCCTGCTTTTTAAATAAATGCTTGCAACGCACCTGCATCTCCTGGTGAATACTTGTCCACGAAAAGCTGGTCACTCGAAAGTACTATAAAAGAAACAATAATTCAGTTACAGTTTACAAAGAGCAACTATCTTAATGTGATCTGTTATTAAAACAGTTATAGGAATTTCATTCGTTTATACGCATTATGATATGCGAATTATCCGTATCGCGTTATTTCATTAATAACAAAGCTCGGCTCCGCAAATTCCACTAGGATGACATAAATTACTGTGCACTCTGTGTCATGTTATTACTGGCGTGATTGTAGACCCATAGACACACTGGTGCAGTTCTATACAGTAATATTAAAAGTTAAGTTAAACTAAATTATTTTCCTAATCATATTATATCTATCCAAACTTATAAAGAAGATGAGTTTCCGTTTGACCACTGAGATACGACCTTTATAAAATCATTCTAGCCTCCGTACTATTGCTGCTACGAGTACCAGCTGTGATTCACGTTCCACCTGCAGCGCCGTTTGTTGTCAGCTCTTAAAGGTCGAAGCGTGATGTTAACCTATGACGTAAATTAGTTATTGGGCTATCGAATGCTAAAAGAATTATTCAAATCGTATTGGTAATTTCTATTTATAATAAAATATAGGTTTTACTCTTTTTATATTTATAATAAAATATGGGTTTGTTCGATAAGTTCCTTTGCCTGAGAATTTAAAATTAAAATATGTCTCTGTCTCTCTTCTTCCTTTTACCACTTTTTTAAAATAATTAAGTAGATAAGTGCTTTTTTATAATTTCGAGTCGAACTTTGTTTAATTTGTTTAAAAATTAACATGCATTTTGAAATCTGTATAGTACTTAAGGTTAATTGTAAACTGTCAAATAGGATTTGGTTCTTGTAACACTTTATTCAGAGCTATACTTTAATCCTTCCTTAAGAGATGATCTGTGTTAACGGTTTCCTTCAATAATCTAAAATGTAGTCTCACGGGATGCGAAGCGATTTGTCTATGGTGTACACCTGGTGTGTGTGTGTCCTTAGTGACAAAGCTTTCAATATATCAGTGCGCCGTCGACATAATGTCAATCATTGCATATAGTCGTGCCACTAATAATATCACGATATACATATCGCTTAACATATATCTAGGCGACGTAACATTTGTCAAATCATATATCATTATCTGTATTTATTAAATGAGATTATAAATAACGCGGTGGACAAAAGACAAGACAATTTAAGACAGAATAGTTTAAAAAAACCTTTATATGACAGTATGACACTGGTGAGTATGTACTTTATATGAGCGTTGTGACAAAATTATTAACACTTTCGTGAGACATCATTAACTGAATATTAATTAAACGGCTTAACTCACGTTCGCGTACTTGCGCGTTGTTGGTACGAACGAGTTTCGGACCTGTCGCGGGTCCTTCAGGGTGAACGGGATTAGTTCGCGGTCGCGCCCCCGGCAAGTCCGAAACGTGTCGGTACCTACACCGAAGTACGCGAGCCTTGTGACATTCATTTCTATTCATTTCTTGTCATATTTCCCAACAAAGGGCTTGATAAAAGTCACCCAAGGATTTCTATCTCTCTTTACCCCTATTAGTTAAACGTCGTGAAAATTTATAAAAATTATTGAATCTATTGGTCAGTAAGTAATAATTACAATTTATCTCTTATAATAATTTGACTTCTTTCATTTGTAACATTGCCCAAAAAAGCTACATACTACATACTCAAATTGTGATCAAACAAAAAAACATTGTAATATTTCACCCGACTGTGGTTAGGACAGCGAACGAATCCATATCATAAATTTATAATCTGACAGCCTTCGCAATTCTAATTACATTCCCCTCGGCAAATATCAAATGAATTACGAAAAAATATGCGAACGCGAAAGTGACGTGGTGACGACGATACTAGCGACCCGCCCCGGTGTGGCGCGGTCAACAAAACATACGCAAAAAATAATAATTTATTTGTTTTAATTACGTCATCTGTAAAAATCAATCTATTATTAATATTTCTACCAATTTACACAAATGAATTATATACCTGAACTTTCTTTATAAATGAATCCGTCTATTCGTGAACCGTGAAACCGTACGAAAATCCATTCAGTAGTTTCCGTGGCTATCGCGTTAATACAGACAGACACGAGCCGACTTTGTTTTATGTAGTGGCCTTACCTTGTCCTGGTATTTCGAGATTTATAAATCTATGGCATTAAATGATCGTATACGTAAGAGTCACATGAGTAATTATCAACTGGCTTTGAAGTATATAGTTGTAGCATGTTATCAACCGTTCGTTTTAAATGCGAATATCTTTGAAAGATACGCAAAAAACGTCTTCCCTTTTCCACTCGCAGCCCCACTCAATCGAGTCCACCTCGAGCGGGGCCACCTCTGGCCGGCCCAACACCATAGACTGGCCTCGGCTTGTTCTTGCTTCACCGTCACCAGTCCCCGGCTATTAAGCCTCAGCGCCACGACCCGGCGCCTTGTCGTGGCGAATGAACCTACTAAATAATTACTTTTCGCGTACACTTGATCATAACATCTAGACATGGTGATCCAAATAAATACAAATATTATTAAACATCAATATTTATTTTGTTGGGCATTTTATTAATAGATTGATAAATAAGTATATAATTATAAAAAAAATAAACGCGATTTAAGTTAATATTGGTTTACTGCTCTTAAAAGCGAAAAAAATAATTACATTTTTTACAAACGTTCAGAAAACAACCCAGCCCTGAAGCATTACAAAAATTTTTGTAAAAAGACTACACAGAGTAACGAAACTTTGTTCTTTATTTATCTCCAGAGTAAAGAAATAACGAGTCTCAGATATGCATTTATAATAATAATAGTAATATTATGCGCTCACGCCCGTAACCCAGAGGGGTAGGCAGAGATCACGGATTTCCATTTGGCGCGAACCTGGCACACCTCTCTCGCTTCATCTACATCCATACATCTACGCACACCATGCTCGTCGGTTACGGGTACTCCTTATATCGCCTCTCCTTAGTATGTCACTAATCTGATCGATATAAGTTCTTCTGGGACGTCCCCTGCCAACATTTACGTTTTTGCATGTACGTTCGTAAAAAGGAAGAACGAAGGTAAAGTTTTATTTAAATGGAAGTAGCCTAGTTAACTCAAACATACATGAATTATAATTTAGTCGTAGATGACTAACATCAGTAACGTAGTCGATTTATATTTACGACCTTAGTAATTAAGGGAAAACATAAAACACGTACTAGACAGACATATATGTCTCACCCATCGTATTTTAACAATATCCGATCCCACATAGTAAACAAACTTAGCATTAAACTTTTACAAACTACCTCGTAGCTTGTAAATTCATTAACCTTAACCGGACTATCCAATAACTAGGCACTAAAGTATCTTGCGGCAACCCTAGCGCCTCGTAAGGCGACTAATAGTTAATGAGGCTCCGCCGCCCGAAGGAATTATTAACGCGGCGCGCGTAGGGCTGTCGACTCTCTGATGTGCGGATAATTGTTTCTGTTTATCATTGTCGCACGTCGCGACAAACTGCTCTTAAATAATTTACGACCAAACTCGTGGGCTCAGTATTACGATCGACCTGAGATTACTGACATTTAAAAGAGCTCGGTCCACTAAACCTAATAAGTTAGGTTTCTTATCATAAAGATGATTTGAGAAATATTTAATTGTAGGACTGGTTACAGTTTAGACGGGTGACCATGACTTATATCATTTTTTACTTACTACAGTACTTAGGATCATGTGCATTTTTTTCTTGCGATATGTCTTACACTGTCTTTTTACACAAGTTTTTTCAATCTTTATAAGGACAAAACTTGAATGTTGCTTTTCAAAAATTACAAATACCTCAAAATATGTTTTCAAATCTCATTGGTTCTCATTAAAAAAAACTGTATCTTTTATTTAATTCAATTCAAAAACATAACTACAAACTATAAAAATACTCGAAAATGTAAATAATCAGTACCTACAGTGAACAGCAATAACTAGAAAAAACAAATAAAACTCAATTAAAATTTACCCTCCGTTACGTCCCGAGTGCAGAGAGAGAGAGAGAGAGAGAGCATCAAAAGTGTTCAACCAGCGGATTTGTAAGGAGGCGGAGTTTTTAAAATGATGCCCATGTGCTGGTATAACAAGGTACAGCAATTCAAAACTTTCATTTCTATTAAAGTTCAAAGGAATGGTGACTCTTTAATCTTTTCATAATGATCGTGTTAATACGAGGTTACGTTGGGTTTAAAAGGCAGGGTTCCAACACACTAGTAAATAATTTTAAATGCTAAAATAAAAGGATATTTTTTCCTCTTATAACCCGAGCTTAGGCTTTCGCATCTGGAGACCGTAAAACACCTTTGAAATCAAAAATATAATACCACTGCCACTGGGTTCGCAAGCAATTGCTGTATACCAATAATTAAAACCCATATTATCTTGTTAGTTAGTCTATAGCAAAGATATAAACTACAGAGTAAATCTCTGTATTATAAACTCATTATAGAGGATTCGAACTCACATCTTCAGATTAAACGTTGGACGTTTACCACGGAGCTATCGTTGCCTTTGAAAACATAATTAAAACATATTAACAATAAACTCAACGACATATATATGTCCGACACGAATGTATACCTTAAATGGCAATAATTGCCTTGCTAGCGGCAACCTCGGCTTAATGCGTATCAAGGTTCAAATAAACTGTACGCTTGTTTATTTTTGAACAGTTTACATGAGTCCTACTTTACGGCAATGCTATAAAAATTGTACTTCATACGTTCTATTTCCGCACGAGTATCGGGTCGTATATAAAAGGTAAACAAAAAAAATAATTATCCAAAATACGCGCTTACTGTTAATTATGTGGGCTTGCAGAGCCCACAGCCCCGAAGAGCAACTCGTGCAAGAAATCCCTGCGAAATGGATTTGAATTTATAACTCACAAAGTACACAAAGGGGATTGTTAATTTATTTGTAGAGCCGTAATACCCATACTAGAGCAAGATCACGAATGCACGGGTCCTCTGACACAAATTAAGCTTTCCTAAATCTTTAAACTTCGCTTGTTTCGCTCGTATTCTACAAAATAACCAATTCTACAGTTTATGATGTTGATAAATGCCTGCTAAATGGGAAATGTAAACGAAAATCAATAACTTATGTTGTACGAAATACGATAGTAGACAAAAATGAACACTGAAGAATATTAATTTTTTGCTTCCCCAGGATTAAAGTAACAGATTTTATAGCTAGAGAGACATCAAAAGAAGAATCTTATTTCGTTACATTACACTCATCTTTTAAACAAGACTTATGTCCAATGACCGTTTACTTTATTAATGTAAAACTTAATGGTTATTATTGTGTTATAATACTTACAATTTTTTTTCCTGCCTTTTACCCACTTTATGTGGGGTCGGCACAGTACGACCGTAGTCCATACTGTAATAGGTTTTGGCTATAGTTTTTACCGGCCGGCCGCCTGCCTGACGCCAACCCTCCTCAGGA
>DWTW01001043.1:0-13721 GCA_018246275.1 Papilio slateri | reverse complement strand
CTACTGCCGCTCCTAGCTCTACCAATGTTGGCCATTTATTTTATTATCGGGTCACTTTTTCGCACGTGTCGTCGTCTTACCACATAAAACATTTAAATGAAAAGTAACCACTAATTGTATGCTCGTTTATTACTGAAACTCAATAAAAACGTTATAAATTATTTGAGTACAAAATTACGAGCGGTAATTTGCAATGGAATATGATTCGCTTCCACAAATTACCACAAATACACTCGCTATTTGCGGTTGCACGCACACGCATCCACAAAAAATAAGCCTACAGAAACTGATCCCCGCAAAGGCAATGATTAATTTAATTATTCCAATCGCTGGGGTTAATTATATTTTGATTTAAAATAATATCGATTATTTGTAATGTGATATTCAGATTTTTATTTACCAATACATATCTACATTACCGTGAGTTTACATTACCGTAAACATTCACCTAAATAAATGTTGTCATCTCTGTTTTTTATAGAGAAGGACTTTTTATGTGATGCTTTTTAGCAGTGTAAACTCACGGTTGGCTGCACATCTATCATCGATCACAAGACATCCACGATTAGAGGCAAGTCTCCGCATTAAATTTATTTACGATCGCAATATTTATTTAATATTTGTCCCGATATCCGTTACCACTTCAAAAACTTGACGGTGAGTTGCGAGATTCACGTAATGGTGATGTAATTTCGAGAAGCCGCCGCAACTTCCGGACAATTCTATTTGAATATATGAATAAAACTTCGTAAATGCACGATAATGGATACTCAAGCGAGCGTGAATATAAAACTTGCATTATTGGGACACGCTCCCGTGGATCGACACAATAGTTACTGACTACGTTAAACAGTTAAAGCGATATTAAGATAAGAAACACTTGATTTAAGCTAATGTAACTTAGTGATGAGAGGACCATTCTAGAAATCCCATCGAATCCTAAACAAGAGGAGATATCTACGATGTGCATAGTTATGGACTATAATCTTTTCGTTAAAACTAAGAACGAGTAATGTTTTAAAATAGAAAACTAGTTAAAAGCAGCAAATATTACAGGATATAACTTTTATTTATTCAGACAAACTAGACTGGTTTTTTTTTATAAATCAATTTAAAAAAAGTTAAATCAATTGCTTAGGCTTCATTGCCAATCTTCCATTGGCAATTAAGCCAATACAATATATCCAAAACAGACAAATTTTAAATCCATTTAACACAGCTAAATACAATGTATACTTTAACGTTCTAATAAAGAGTACAAACAAAACGATCGTATAACCTCATAAATCCCAACGATCGCATCCATTGAATCGCTTAAGAAGCCGTATCCCTTCAAACTCATATCTGACTTAAAAGGGCTACAGTAAATATGTAACTACATTACCACAAGCATCAGCGATAATACGCCATACCCGTATAACGCCCACTCATACGAACATATTACAAAATCTGTCGAACCATAACGTATGCGTTAAGAATAAATACCATTGGGAACATCAAAAGAAAAACAATAAGCTTCAATTCATTTAACTCAAACAAGGTACGTCAGTTGATGCTGACGATAATTCACTGTGGCTGTGTGAGCGTGTCTATATGTGTGCGTGCGTGCGTACGTGTGCTCGTGGGTGCGTGCGAACGTGCGTGCGTGCGTGCGCGTGTACTATTGTACTTGTTTATCACCTAGACGATACCTACACGTTGATGGAAAGCTTTGATAGCTTCACATAACTCTTAAACGTTTGCAGAATGCAACAAATATGAAAAAAACAAAAAAAAATCTAAATTAGAAAACTTCTATCGTCCTATTAATGTCGTCCTCACAATGTCAGATCTTCACATTGAGCCACGATTCCTATTTTCTTTTATAAAATATTTATGATTTAAATTTTAAATAATTTATGATAATTTATGTACGTATTCAACTATATTCATAATATAGGTCGGTCTTTTACATGTACTCGACATGTAAAGGAGAAGAATAGGCCAGCTTTCGACTTTTGTTCTTAAAACATTATGCTAACCAAAGCAGCTTTGACTTAAAAAGTGTAGAAGAAATATCTTTTTCCATATCAAAGAATTTCTTTTTACCTTAGGAAATTAATCATTACCGCATCTCGCGCATGTAAGATTGAAGGGGAGAAAGAATCTCGCTTTTGCAAGAAATATTTTATACGAGTGTGAACTTAAAAAAAAAATAATTTCACACGGCACTTATTTCTTATATTTTTATACGTGTGCGTATCTCAGTTTTCAGTTTGAGGAAGTTTCGATAGCCAGCCAACTTCTACCAATGAGATTTGGTGTTTCACATTTCTCTTCACGCTTAACGTTAAATAAACCCCTTTTGTCTTCTTCTACCATAGCCAAACTTCATACGGAGTTTTATTTATTATGTACGAGTACATGTAACAGAATATAATACTTATATGCCATTAGATTTATCACATGACTTCTTCAATCGCGGGCGACGAATACTACGAAAATGTATCTTTATATTTCTTCTGTGCCTACGTTACTGACTGAACTCCTCCAAAACGGCTGAACTGAATTTAATGATTTTTGTGTGTGTATTTGAATGGGTCCCGGGACGGTATACATTAACAATCGGACCCGGTAGGTCGCGCTGCCGTCGAGTACGAGGAGATTTTTTTGATAATTTTTTGACGAACAGCGAAACGAAACGAAACAAGAAAACATCAGCTGAACCCGCTCATAGCAGGCAAGTCAACGTGCATGCAAAGCAACGTCCGCTGCGTCTGTAGTGTATTTATAATAAATACTATGTTTAATTTAATGGTTCTTTTCTTCCTTTCCTTTTTATTGGAAGAAAGTGACAATCGAGCAAACGGGTCACATGTTAAGTGGCATCTGCAGCAAGCAAATCGTCGCAGATGCGTTGCCTACCTTTAATGAACAAAGAGGATAGACAGAAAAAGGATAGTTCCTTCTATTCATGCAATCCTCTTCACCTTCCTATTCTATCCTTATTAGGAAATTCTATCCTTAATGGAAAAGGACTGAAATTAGGCCTCCGGCCCCTCACTCAACATACGAAACGCAGAAGCATACTTCTACTTCACGCCTGCCTTCTGTGCGGTCGGGGTATTTCACCGATCGAGCCGGCACATTTGTGCAACAGATGTTGTTGCGGGCTCTACCACTGATAAATTGTCCTTTTCTTTATCTACTTCACTCCTCTTTCCTATGCGACATAAAGACTCGCAAATCTAATGTGTAATCATATCTAATATCTACATATTACTCGCACCTACACTACCTGTGTGCCATATAACATCAGGCGAGCCATGGGATCGATCGATCGATGGAAATGATCGTCGTTCATCGTTTCAGCCAACAGTCGTTCATCAGTTCAACGCAGGCCTCCCCCATTCATCGCCACAGAGATCAGATCATCCAATATTCCAGCAACCTTGACCAGCTTATTGGTCCTTGTTGAGGGAGGCCTAATTACGTTGAGTCGAATTGTACGTGGCCGCCATTCCGGGACCTTTTGGCCTCATCAGCCATCCGTTCTACAAGCAATGTGTCAGACTCATTTCCACTTAAAAAATGGTAGTAGGCAATAAATACAAGAATATGGTATTCTTTGTACTAGAAACTTGTTAAGGTAATAAAATCACCACCTTATTCCATTGTAATAATATCTTTATAATAGTAATATGTACTTGGAAACAATAGCTTTATATATTTTTAAGAAAAAAAAAATAACGTTATGTGTACGGAATTCAATAATTTAATATAATACTTACGTTTCCGATCCGATTGTGTTTACTTGGCAACGGCTCGATGAGTCAACGGTCGGTTACATTTCTTCATGCACCCGCAACAAAAACATCTGTAGCAAGAATGGGCCGGCTCGACCGGTAAAATGACCTCACAGACAGACGTGAAGTAGTATTCTCCGTTTCGTCCGATGAATGAGATGCTGGAGGCCTAATTTTAGTCCTCTTCCCCCACCAATCCTTTTCTAATAAGGAATTTGATGGTATATTTTCTAATACGAATAGGATGTAGAAGATTTGACGGGGGATAGAAAAACATACTTTTTCTGGTCATTAAAGATAGTGGTCACTTAATATTGCTTGTTTGCTCGTTAGCCACCTTCTTCTATAAAAAAGGTCAAGGATATAAAATCAATGTGTTATCACTGTATTTTTCATTTTTATTTATTTCATTAACAATCACAGACTCCATAGTTCTATTAAATTAATTAATTACAAAAAAAAACAGTAATTTAAGGATGAACTTGATGAATACGCCCCACGACCGTGACCCATTACGAATTTCCATTTGAGACGATCTTGATATCTCTCTCTTGCTCTGGATCTCCCACTCTCTCTCACTCCGAAGCTGATGCTAATATTTAAAAATCAGGTATTCCTGCATCTACGCCATGCCATGGACATCTTGAGAGACCTACGTGTAGCAGTGGATCACTCCTAGCTGGTAAGAACGATGGAATATGAGTGAACTAATTATATAAGTCTATACATCTTTTAATCTAATTTTATTGTATAAGAAATAATAAATGTACTTGTATAATGGTATAATTGTCAGTATAAAATTAAATGCCTTCATGGTTTGTGGGTAACTTGCAAACTATCGAGGTTATTGACTTCAAATGTTCACAGATTACACATAGATAGTGTGTCTATGTTTTTTTTTTAAATATAAAATGTCACGACTAACAATGCGGGTACAATTTGTAAATTATATTTGTGTTGTTACAAAACATTACGCGGCTCTTAACCTTTGTTATCGTAGTTTGTAAATTAACTATCCGAAATAACTCGGTAGATTACTCGTTATTTTACTTTTTAAAGTCTGTTTTCAACTATCTTGCCGATCTTAATTGAGTCAATGACTTTAAATTAGACATCAACATGCTTCCCATGCGAACAATCCACGTTTAGCGATCACGTCGCCATAGACATTCCTTTGTCTTCCATTCTTCTAGGTATGTATAAACAAAAGTCATAGAGCATTTTAAAATTATAAAATTTCATGTTATTATTAGTCATAATAATAGCCCAGTAGAAATAACTGAACGGTTGGAACTGGAATTAGATGGCCTGTTGGAAGAATCACCAAACATTAGTAAGCTACTGAAATATACATATCTCATCCTCAAATCATCCTTCCTACGTGTTTTTTACATTTATTTAATTTATTTGTGTAATGTCGCAAAATAAAAACGCATGATTATCAGTTACTGAATCTATGAACCTTCTTCCTATAATAGTAATAATAGTCTATAGGAGTAAGCGTGAGCTATAAAATATAATTAATCGTTTTAAAAACTAAAACAAACACGCTTAGTTGCACATTAAGTATCTATTGTTATTTAAATTTGTACATAGATGGAGTTATTCACAATCTTAAAATGAAGTTATTTTTTATCCGCATAATCCTGATCAGGACTAAAACAAACTTTATTGTCATCGGTTCTTGATACGAGTGTAAAATTTTTAAGTCAACCGGACTTATACAAGTTAGTGATAATTATGAAGGAAGATTCTTTTACATCCATACAACCATACCAAGCTAATAAAAGCGAGTAAATTATATAAAAAAAATATATATTTACATTAAGTTTCAATGCGGGTTCAAGGAAAATGCTTCATAATATGATTTAATAATTTTCTCCTTTGAGCTGTTCCATCCACGGTACACTAACAGATTACTTATTAAAGGGTACTAATTAAGGCACTTGAAGATGAAACCCTCAATATTTCCCACGGGGCAATAAAACTAGAACAAATTGAAGCGATTCCAATATGTAAAAAAAACTCAATATGAAAGAGCCACACTCGCGTAGGTCCAAGTATTGATACTCATCTGCCAATTTTAGCAGAATCGTTCAACGACTTCAATAATCTCAATATTCTCTAAATATTACTTTTTGCTGCTTTTGGCTTCAGCCCAAATCTAAAATCCAGCACTTTGCTATTTTTTTGTTGAAGCTTTGAAATTGCTTCGATAAAATATAGGAAAAAAATATTATCTAGCAATCTTATAAAATAATATTTTAACTAGCATACTTAGGATGGCGTATGGACGTGGAAGTTGCCAAGTTGGTTACTAATAGTATATAGCCTATCCATGTTTTAACAGCGATCTGCTCTGCTATCTCTTCCTACATAGAAATTCATACATAGAAATTGACTGTGGGTTTTTGACTATTCGGAAACCTAAAAATCAATTTCAGCATTTTTCAAATAAAATTTGGACATTTCAAATTCAATCTTTCAAAAATCAAAATTCGGACGTTTACCTATCAAATTGACAAGAAAACATTTGATTTGTAAAAGTCCGAATTCGAAGTCACAAACCTATATATGTATATATACGGGCAACTTTTCAAGTAGTTAGAGTTGTAGATGGTCAGTTAACATCTGATGACGATCTTCTATGAAGTATTAAGATTAAGATTTACATGATATATTTTAGATACTGTGTATTAAAATTATTTGAGCAAATTTCGATTATAAATCTACGAAACTTAAAACTATCTATTCGTGTATTAATACAGAAAATCTATGAGCCCTTAAGCTACAACCTAACTCGGAACAAGTTTAAGCAAATGTAAACAGGTTGTTAGTAATGTACACGTATATCTATCTATTCTAGTAGGGAACGCAAAATGGCCGGTACCGTTTTGTTTTATATCCTGCACGGTGCAAGAAAATATTTTGCCGGAGAAACAAGTCCAAAGCCGTAGGATATGACAGAAGCGTTAGAAATGCCAATTTAATCTATATACCTAGATATACATCAACCGAATGGTACCGTAGAAATATAAATTGAAATAAATACGTACTTATAAATAAACGATCACATAACCTAAAAGTGTACAAAAACTATTAGGGTTAGGTTTGATTGTCACCTGAGGCAATAATGTTGTGATGTTTAACTAAAGAACTAATATAAATAAGCAATCACGCATGTAAACCAGACGGGCAGGCAGAGATTACCGATTTCCATTTATGAAGATCCTGGCACACCACTGTCACACTCATGCATACATCTACGCATGCTCGTCGATTACAGGATAGTATCGCCTTTCTTTGATATGTCTAAAAATAAAAACTAACTATATTTATTTTCTTATTAGATGTATTGCGAAAGACTTACATGTGACATTTGAAAGATTGCTTTTTTGATTACACGAACAAATATACATACGCACAAATGACCACATTACCATATCATATATAAAGTATATAATCATAAATGAGCAAAGTAAATGATAAGACATTTGATCACACTAAATAAACTCGTATAAATAAAAGTGTAATAGTAAAAATACGGTTTTAGAATATTAAATGACACGGTGCGTAGCTCGCCCGTCACATTACCACCACACGAGCCATTTGTAGTTAATTCATAGAATTAGCATATAGATGGGGATGCAATGACATTGTATTTCGGTGTGTTCAAAGTTTAAATTGATGACTATTGACTTTTTCTAGTGGAGTTGTATAATACAATAGGGATATTTTAATCCTTCATCGGCTATGTGGTCAATTTATGATTAGAATATCGTTTGCCTAAATAAGAAATTCTAATCGTAATTACTCATTTATGAAAATGAGTAATTACGATTAGAATTTATATAGAAGTATAGCTTACATATTTTCGAAGCCTTATATATACATATCACCGGCCCATTGTGATTTACCTCAGCTTATAATCTTACTAAGCATATTATAAACGGACAATAATTGTGAACTGAACGAATCAATGACAATTTGACGTATCATGTCGCAACAAAGATATTTTTTATTTGATAAACATCTTAAAATATTTTAATATATAATGTATTAAATATTATTTTTATGCATAACTATTATATCCAACCTAACAAACCTAACCTGTATCTTTCATTCTAACATAACCTTTAATGTAATAACGAAAGCAAAATATCAGTTTACAAATTACCAATTTGTCTTCAAGTCTGAAATCACTCGAAAAATAGTGAATGATTCATTCAGTTAACAATTGTTTGTTTATACCTGGTGATATTATAAATTGACTAATTTCACGATTAGTGGGTGAAATATGTATACCATAAATGAACGACGTATTTAGATACTTATAATAGATTTTTTTAAAGAAATAGATAATTATATGGGGCCGAAAATCGTGGAATAACGGCCATGTACGGATCGACGAATTGTAGGTACGCCTCCAACAACATGGGCCGCTGATCTGGTCAAGGTTGCGGGTGCGCACTGAATGACTACGTTCGTTACGTATGACAGACTACGTTCAGCAGTAGACAATTATTAGCTCAAAACATATATTGCTAGATGATTCTAGGTAATTATAATATAAATCCTACCAGACAAACAATATACATCGTTTGAATACGAATATGCATATAACTGTCCCGAGCACGTCATAATCTAAAATTCAGCAACAGAAGCAGCTCGACCGACACCACGACGTTGCAGAATACCGGTGTGAAGAATAATTCTGAGATTCGTCAGATTAAAAAGGTGCAGGCCCCATCCCCTTCCCATGGTCTTCCCATCTGGGGGCACGGTAGTGCTCCCGCTAAGACGAGCCAAAGGAACAAGGCTAACTACCTCCTTTTTCTTGAAGCGTATCGTATTTTCGAACCGAAATAGCTTCGGTCAGGCCAGAAAGCTGAAATTTCAGGATAAGTATAGAAGAGCCAACGTCCCTTCTAGCTGAGTTCTGATTTGTCGTAAAAAGTTTCACTTGCCCGTTTGTTCCAGGAAAGTGATATAAGGTATAGATATACAAATCCATACAAGTGTCCGTGTCAAGTCCGCAATGTTAAGCACAAATCGGAGCTCAGCCAGGGGCTTCGCTCAACTAGAGATCTCAAAACTTTTAACAGTAAACGCATTATGTACTTGTAAGGATAAAAGTAAAAGCATTATGACATTGAGAGTCTTGGCAACCGATTTTACGTGACATGTTTATTGTAGGATCTCCTTTCCCATATTTAATCTCATTCTCTTTCCTAAATAAAAGCAGACAGCGCGTCCGTGACTCTGCTGCCGGTTGCGGACGTCGATGGTTACTGTGATCACTTAACTTCAGGTGGGCCGCGGACACGTCTACTACCTTCTAACTATAAAAAATATCTATGTAAGACAAAGCAAACGTGAATATGAATTTTATTTATGTCTACATAATCTGGGTAGTTGATGTGAAAAATACACGAGAGCTTATTCGCATAATCACTTACAAGCGTATAAACAACGTTATTAAAAATATCAGCTCTGAAGTGCAGTTACAGAGAAAGCTGGAGCTGCTAAATAATCCACTTAATGTGCTTGGTATTGCAAAATGACACTTAATAATATGGAATACAGTTCAAAATAAGGTATCTATAGGGTATCAAACAAATCCAAATGGCACTTTAAAGCGCGTAAGTAAATGTGAGTAAAACGTGCCGGAATCGTTCCACATTATTACTTAAGTCTTTACGCCCACCTCCTATCTTGGATCGAGGCACAGTTCGTTGTATATTCCAGTGGGTGGAGCTCACCTACTCTCGGTCCGTTATTCAAACAGACCACTCACTTTTCCAGATAATAACTCTATCTAATAAATCGTTAGCGTACCGATCGTAGCGTATATCACGAATATAAAAGAAATATCGACAAAGTACATACTTTATCGAGATTTCTTTTATATTCGTCAAACAAAAAAGAAAAATACAATACATTAGAAGAACGTATAATTCATAGCTACAAGATAATATTAAGAAATCCTTTTATTGCCAAAACTATTCTTAATAAACGTCTAAGTGTTATAAACAGTTACAAAAGGCTAAAAATCTGGTCTACACTCGGATATCACCCAACTGGTTCTTTCTCAATTTTCGGTTAATTTAAGGGTTGGGTTGTTATAAATGGTCCAGACATGGTAGAAGAGTGCATAAAACAACTCTAAAAGTAATACCGAGTTAAAATTTATTCAATACGCCGTGTTTCAAACTGATTCAAATGTTTTTTTTTCTTGTAGTAAGCGGTTGCATGCCTTGACGTCTGACTTATGGTTTTATGGCCATGAGATCGAACGTAGCAAATTTGTAGTAATTAATTTATATTTTCCAGATTTTAATTCATTTTATTTCCAATTATACGGTTTGAAATAAATGATCAAACAATCCAAAAAATAAAAGTTAATAGGCAAAAAGTTCCGTTGTATATCTACTTATCCAATCTATATCTCGACCAACATAGCTTAACTGCTCAATGACGTACCTACTCCTGAAAATAAATACAAGCGACACGAAAAATAACATTTTCAACAAAATAAAATATTCAAGTCATAATCGAATTACGGCGATATCGATTTACTCGATACCGATTCCAAATGTACAGCAAAGTGATATATCGTGTTACATTTCTGTTCCACACTGAATATAAAACAGCTTCGAATAAATAATAGGTGCATGACATGACCCGGCCATTCTCGGTCAGTTAGAAACAGAGTTATGGTAAAATGTCCAATGCTCAGTCCTATAAATATAAGTAAGATGATCTCTGAAGTAGATCGCACAAACCATTTGCATCCGCAAACGTAAAAATACTTTTATTATTCACCGATGCCACGGCTACTTCGAATGAACTATATATTTATTGAATTTTTAATGGCGGACGTGTTTTAACTCATCTCAATTTCTGTTTACAAAACCCAGCTGTACTATCCGCTCGACATCGTAAAAACAAAATTGGAAACGGAATAAAACATGAATTTCTGATATCTACACATTTTTCGAAGCTTACATATTTACATTAAAATAAGGACGGGGCAAGAATAAAACAATGTGTTCGCTTATAAACTTCTTTAATCGTGTAACTATACAAACGTCAGCATCGATCGGATAAAACTACACAATATTTTACAGTCTTTCGTATTAATACTTTTTAAAAAAATAGAACAAAGAAATAAATTACAAACAAGCAAATCTCACAGAAATGCGATAATTTGGTATCGTTATTGTACAAGATATATCTAACAAATATTACAAGGTTTCTATGTACAACGCCGGACGATTTCATCTCGTCTACGTCGGGCGACATTTTTAGGGCTAATTGAATTTGTACAAACAGAGATCATTCATTTACAATGCCCTTGACCTACACCAGGTAAGTTTGTACGGTGTGCTGGAGGACGACGGATTGCGGCTGATTGTGGCGACCATGGAAATCGTTAGACGAATAATCGGAATCTATGGTAGAGTATATATGCTCGGACAAGGGCCGATCGCACGGTGACCGTTCCGCGGAATTAGCAGACTTGCCGCATAACGTCTGGCAGGTTGTGTTCAATACAGATGCATCCATCGTGTACGTGTTCGAATTCCTACCGTAATTTAGCCTCTTCAACTTTTGCCCGCGTCGCTTCGACGACGGCATGGCGTAACGTAATCGTTCCCAAAACCGTTTCTCTTTCCACGTTATCTCCAAACCCGTTTTGAAATACGACTTCAATTCCGGATCTCGTGGAACGAGCCCTACGGCGACTATTATCAATTTATGTGGGTTCTTTCTGAGCGCTCTCTGTAACGCTTGTCGGAACTCTATTTGCGACCATTCGGTTAAAATGAAATTCTTTGTAAGCACAACGATTATGCGCCGCGACGCTTCGGTCGCTTCGACTACCAAATCGGGGAACTGAGCGTAAGTAGCGTCGAATCGAGGTACGTCTCTGTAATGTAAACAGAGATGATAAGACGGGTACCCGTTTTCTAACTCCTGCGCCAAAGACTCTATTACAAACTCTTCGTCTTTGGGACTGTAACAGATGTAAGCGTCGTAAAGCTTATCGGCGTCATTAAAAGCGCCCGCTAAAGGCGAGAGCTTAATGCCGCAATTCGAATACAACCACATTCTGCAAGCGTATCTAAATGTGAACAGTAAAACTAAAATCAATAAAATAAGCATGAAGCCGGTGAGTGCCGACGCCAGTAATGGTATGTTGTTGGAGACGAACAGAGCGCTTATCATCGATGAATCGCTTATTTCACTACAAACCGTCACATTCAAATTCAAATGTTTTTTCGGCGGGCTTATTTTCTCATTCGAACACCATAAGTTGTGAACGTCTATTACTTTTTCAACGTTCTCAGATACGTACGTTAGAAAACCTTGTAAGTATTTACAGTCGCACGACCAGCGGTTGTCGGCGATGAATAGCGTTTGTAACTTTTTATTATTGTCTAAATGCCACAAGCCATAATTTACGAGCCTGTTTCCATCCAAACGTAAAACTTCGAGAGCGTCTAAAAAGGAAAAAGTTACGTTTGAAATAAACTCAATAGTGTTACTATGGAGATACAATTCCTTCAAATTGCTCAACTTAGAAAACTCAAGGCCTCCTAACCGTTTCAACTTATTGTTGTCCAAATGTAGTATTCGAAGATCGACAAGTGTGTCGAATGAATTGTTATGAAGACTCGCAATGTTACTAGAATTTAAATACATTACAACGACTCTACGCATAGAAATGAACACGGTACCGTTGATGTCATAATAAACATTACCATCTAAATAAATATGGGTCGCGCTAATCGGAAATTCGCTTGGAATTACATCGGTTTGTTTGACGGAGCAATCGACAACATTCGTAGTTTTCGTGTAATCGTGATAACATGAACAATTTCTCGGGCAAACCGTTTTACAATTGCAGAAATTGAAATCGCAACAACCGCAGTCGTCGGGGCAATGGTTATCGTATTTACATAAGAAATCTTTTGAATGGAGCGAACTGACGGGAACATATTTGGCGCCGCGGACGTATGACTCTTTGCATATCGCATTATCTAAATCCATTACGCGCGGATATTCCCTTGATGTCATCGAGTTGATCAAGAGTAACCACTTCATTGTGCAATCACATCGGAACGGGTTACCGCTGATATAAAACTCGGGAAGCGGCCGATCGTCTGGCGTTCTCGAAATACGCAAACTATTTATGTCTAAACTGTCGATCGCATTAGAATACATATCGACCCGGGTCAAATTATTCTTGTCCCGAAATGTATCCGTTTCTATGTTAGAAATAAAATTATTGTTTATAAACAGAAGCTCGATGCTGTTTGGTATCGAGATGGCCGAAAGTGCTACGATACGATTATGGCTCGCGTCTAACGTCTTCACGTGTAATTCCTTCTGAATTTTATAGTAGTTCCCGAGAATCTCTATGTAATTGGCGTGAATATCCAACCATTTCAAATTACCCGGAATGAAAGCGTAATCGAACCAAACTAAGTGATTTTCAGAGAGATTCAACCACAATAACTTCGTAAGCGACACGAACACGCCGTTTATGTCGGAAATAAAGTTTCCATCTAAACGCACGGCTTCCAATTGAGCGTTCTTTTGAAAGGTTTCCGTCTCCACCGATTGTATTTTATTTTTCGCCAGATTGAGTACTTGCAGGCTCGGTAGACCCCAGAACATGCCGGCCGTTAGGTTCCCGATTTGATTGTCGATCAAACGCAAGCCGGTCAACTGCGACAAGTTTTGAAAGGAATTATTAGCTATTTCTGACAACAAATTCTCGCCCAAGTCTAATGACTTCAAGAACGATAATTGCGAAATCGCTTCGGGAACTTTCGTCAACTTATTAGAACTCAAATCCAAATCCTTCAAGTCCGAACAGTTTCGAAACGAGTTTTCGCTAATGTACGACAGCAAATTATTATTCAT
>DWTW01001042.1:0-13731 GCA_018246275.1 Papilio slateri | reverse complement strand
GAAAACAAAATGTTTCTTATTGGAAATGTGCAGCGAGAGCTTGAGATAATTAATTATCGAAAAAGATTAATTGTTTTATAACAAAAAAGTTAGATCCGGAATAAATTAGTTGATTTTCTAATTCTGAAGACGTTGAAAAAGAATGAAGGATGATGACGCGTACTAATCGGTTGTCACAATAGTTGTTATGATTAAATGTTTTTGTTATTTAAACGTTGATGGGTCGTATGTTTAAAACTTTTGGACGTATAAATAAACTCTTTCAAATTTTATAGTGGCTGAAATTTATATCAAAAAAACTAATATTAAATTAATATCAGTAACACAAATAAATAGAAATGCTTGTGATTGTTTAAGAAGCAGCCATAGAGAGGGACCATTCCCTCTCTACTGCTACGTCCATAAGTACGTCGGTTACATGTACACTTGTACACTATAACTCTTACACAGTATGTTACTTTAATTTTGACAAAATACGTTCCTCTACGTCAGATGTGGGAGGAACATTTTGGAATGAAGGCCACGGATGGAGACCGGAAGTTTAAGGTGCCCTTCCTGATGGACCGGTGGCCTAGTGAAGACGGCAGGAAGTCGCCGGATGCGTTACGCGGTGGACCGCATACTATGGAAGGCACTGGATAAGGCCTATGTCCAGCAGTGGACTGATATGGGCTGTTGACGTTCCTCTACTGAATGTCTATTGCCTTTGTCTGCATATTCTTTGTTTCTCTTAGACCTACTCTTTCATCATACCCCAATCAACCGAACTCTTCTCATTTCTGGTAGGAAGATCTTCTTTCAATAGAACTTTTATTCGTGTAACGTTATTTTTACGACTTGTTCACAAAAAATACAAACAAGAACAAATTATGACTTGTCTTACCGACTACAGTAACTTTGGCCTCGGACTGGACCTCTCCGTAGATGTTCATGGCGCGGCAGGCGTAGGTGCCCGCGTCGCCGGGGCGCACGTCGGCGATCACCAGCTCGTAGGAGCCGTGCTCGGCGCGCGTGCGCACAATGGACACGCGCTCACTCTCAGAACTTGTCACTATCTCTTTGCCGTCTCGATAGCTGCAATAAATTTATACAACAAAATGATAGATGATCGTTAAGATATACTTCTAATTAAGTTGCTGATTAAAAATTCTCGATGGTCAAACATCAAGAAATTTTACTAACATCGTTTTCTAACAATTCCAACTAAGCGGATTTGAAATTACGACCTCGTTTTTCGTTGTTGTCCGTTGTCTACGCCACTAGGCTATTGGCATTTGTAATTTAAACATGGATAATGTTTGTATATTTCCTTTATATTTTTCAACGCCGAGTAATCAGTTTTGAAAGATCTCTCGGTGCTGTGTGCTCTAGGTAACATCCCCCGAGCGGGTACCCGCCTTTTCGTGACGCGTAGCCATGATCATGAACGTGACGACGAACACGGGACGTGACAATTTTTTTATATTTGCTATTGTCAGTGGTAAAAATTTTAACAAGACATATTATGTTAAAATTCTAGTGTAATTAATTACTATTATTATAATATCACTTTTAACTACCACAAGCAAGATTAACAACTATTCTTACGAATTATTTAAAACAAATAAGTTTACGTTTAGTTCACGATGTGGTTTCAGTTGGCTTGCGGCCCAGTATGCGAAAGGTTACGAGCAGTAAATATAAAAAAAAAACTTACGCAAAGAGTTGTGCAATAACAGAGTTTCACACTTAACTTTCTTCACAGACACATTTTATAAAATTCACTACACTTAAACTAACACAATAAAACTGGGCTATTTAAATTACCATCTGGTGAGAGCGGTGGCCCGCACTTGAGGTATAAGCGGTCAATCAAACTGACAAGTCCTTGGCAACACGCCCCTACAGAACCCCTTTGTACAAACAAACGGTTACAATTATAAAAGCACGTTCAAACAATACGTGCCTGCTTCAGTGTACAGTTAAATAATGAACATAGTTTAGAATCTTATTGTTACTGAGTCTGTCTGGCTGTGTTGGCATTCTGCTAGAGGTGAGTGCCCCAAGGAAAGTGCCAAAATGACAAGAGAGTAAATCGTTTTGGCTCATGCACTGTGTTAGTCGATTAACAGACTTGCAATATGAAATCAGCTCTAATCGAATGACGAATAAACTTGTTAGTTTTATACATCATTACTACTTACAATTTAACCGTTGGGTTGGGGTCACCCTTGACCCTCACCATGAAGCGTAGATAAGTGTTTTCCAAAATCTCAGTGTCCTTTAGCGCCACCAGAAAGTAAGGCGCGTTAAGAGCGTTCCTTTCTTTTCTCTCTTCCGGGGTTACTGCAAGAGTGTGAGTACATATGATACATGTGATAACAAGATAAGAAATATCATAGAATATGTATTGATACATTAAAAGTGATCATTGTATAATTACCAATAACATTTTATTACCGTAATCACGCAAATTTCGAAAGCATCTCATGTATTTTAAGATTTTGAAGACAATCCAAAATAATCTAAACCTGATTATATTTTATAATAAATTTAGGAAAAAGAAGGAGAATAGAAACAATTATCGAATAACAATCTTCGAAAAAGAAGAAAGAGAAGAAATATAGAATCTGTAAGAAAAACAATAATCAAGAAAGAGCAGATAGTTACAGGAGCCAGCTTATATTGGTTGTTTTGCAGATTAGGAAGCTTGAGATAGAAAAATAAGCGAAAGGACCAAATTGAAGGAGATGCTACATGGCATGCGACGGTGTACTCCTACAAACGTGAATTCAGTGCCAAATACAGGAAAATTATGGGACAGTACAAGTGGCCACGAACTACGAGTTATACGCCTTACGATGTCTTAAATGATGATGTCGCATTGATCATGCAGATATAATAAAAAAATTGTAATACATTAAAAAGTATAAGTAAAATCTCTGTAAAAGAAAATAAATTAAACCATCATAGAATCGATCGAAATGGTTTTCACAAAACGTTGGCAGCAATTAACTGTAGTAGATATTCATTATCAGCGCTGATGACGTTACATCTGGCAACGTATTGGCTTGTTGGTATCTTTATCAATTCTAACCATTTTGATCGAGTCGCATCAAATAAATGAAAAACACTTACGCTCCTGGACGACTAACTGTGCTGTACAATGGGCATTGCCTTTCTTATTCTCCGCAATGGCCGTGTAAGTCCCGGCGTCATCCTCCCTGCAGTGCATTAGCTTCAGCTTAAAGCTGCCATCTATTGACGTGATGGAGCAGCGGTCCATCAGGCGGTCCGTCAATGGCTTGTTGTCCTTCAACCAAGTCACCTTCACCTCCTCAGAATCGACAAGCGAGCATTCGAACGCAGCATTTTCACCCGCTGGGGATTCAGATCATTATTAGAGAAGATTTCGTACGGTTCTTTGAAAAATCATTGTAAATACTTAAAAACAAACTATGGCTTTAAAAATGTCTAGATTTGAACTGTGCGAAATCTTTTTGAACATGAAGCTTGGTTAAAACAATGTGTTGTGTAAATTAGTTAACTAAAAGCATTATGTACAAGCACTAAGTGTTTCTACTTCTACAGGTTTCTGCTCTAAGGCTGCTGGGTACTTACGTTCAATGTTCTGCCCTTCGATGGTCGTCGTGAAAATGGGTCTTCCGTCTACAGATTCAGATTTTTTTACAGACTCCGAAGTCTCGAAATCTCCAGTCACTGAGCCGTTAGATAAAGATGTCTTTGAATATTTTCTTTTATATGTAGACTCCCCATTATTTGATTTCTCGTAAGTGGATTCGTATCTAGATCCACCATCAATTTTTTCACCATCGTAACTTGTATCTATACTAAACCTTGTCGTACGACCTTCAGTCTTTCCATTAAGATCGCGTCCGTATTTAGAGGCAATACTATCGATTTTACTTGTTGATTCGAAAGAAGATTCAGTTTTATCTCCAACATCGATTTTCCCTTCATCGTAGCTCTCAATACTATACTTTGAGGAACGGCCCTCAATCCGGCCGTTAGTATCGATGCCATATTTAGAAGCAATGCTATCGATTTTACTTGAAGCCTCATAATTTGATTCAATGGCAAATTTCGAGCCTACTTCAGCCTTACTGTCAAAGCTAGATTCGATACCATAGACGCTACCTCCTTCAGAGCGAGCGCTGGCGCTCGAATATTTAGACTCATATTTAGTGGAACTGACACCATCAATAGTTCCACTTGTTTCATATTTTCCACTCTCTATACGAGATCCACTCTCACGTCGGGAGTAAGAAGACATGCTGGTTCCGGTAGAAGATTCATATCGACCACCGCTTGACATTTTTCGAGTGCTGCTGGAGTATTCTTAAAAATAAATAAATATTTATATGATTTAAATAATATTATAATACGTTCCATAAAATGATTTAAACACCTACCTCCTGACGTTCTCGAACTGCGACTATTATACCGCGACATCTCGTCTTCGACGTTTTCTTCAGCGGTTACAGTTTGATTGCTTGTAATTGCTTTTTGCACGAACTCTGCAGCGTCAGCTGCGTTAATTTCTACAGACTTATCGTAGCCTTGATTTGTTTCGGAATATTGATCAGTTTTCTCAGTTTCATTCACAGTGCGTGGTAATAATTCACTATTTTTACAAATAGACGGAGTAGACGAAAGTGTAGCTTCAGTAGTGGAAGTAACAGCAGCTGATGTTTTCGACAGATTCTCTAAAATTGTTTGTGTACCTTCTGTTTCTTTTAACGAAGTGGTGAGGTCAGTTTCTTGTTTTATGAATGTTTCGTTAATAGTATATTGCTCTTGCGATTGATCCGCTGTTGATAGTTGAGATTTATCGATTGAAGATGTTTGTCGTGCCGCTTTACGCGAAATAGATTTTCTTGTATCTTTTTTCGTTTTACTCTCAATATCAGTGTTTTTAGTGGATGTCAGAACAGCTGATTGAACTGTTAATTCACTGTTATTCTGATTGGAATTCGACTCCAGAGATATTCGTTGAGTTGCACTAGTCTGATTTTCACTGATTGGATTAGATTGTAAACTTTGTTCCGTCGATACTTGGAAAGTAGTTTGAGATGTTTGTTCTCCTAACGAACTTTCTAATGTAACTTTTGTTTGCTTAGATAATGAAACTGAAGATGACTCTTCTTGCACGAATAATACCGCCTTGGGGTGATCAGATACTTGAGGTGGAACGATGAATGTTTCTTCACTTTGTATATCAACTTCAGCTCTAACAGTTGCTGAGGTCACTTCTCCTTCTGTCTCTATTTTCTCAGTTCTTGATACGGCAACGTTACTTGCAGCGTCTATTATTTCAGCGTCTATTATCGCCTTTGGTTTCGTTTTAATTTTTTTAGATGATCTTTTATCTGTGGAAATCTTACCAGGCGCTTGTTCAGATATTTTGTCTTCTTCTTCTAGTTTAACTGTTAGTACAGTAGGGTCAGAAAAAGATGTTGATTGTACCTCACAAGTTTCACTTTCATGTATCGTCACAAATGATTTAACTTCAAAATCAGCTGTGACATCACTTTTTTTGTCAGACGTGTCTGCTTCTTGATTTTCGTTAATATTCGATATCTCTTGTATGTCGGACCTAACTTTTTTAGTTTGAGCTTTTTCTACAGACGCTTTTCTTTTGGTTTGTAACACCTCAAGAGATTCTTGCCTAGTTAGTATCTTGGCTACTTCAACTTCTGCTCGAGATTTCTTGTCGTTTTTCTGATCTTCTTCTGTATGTTGTCTTTTCTTGTTATTGTCTTCGGGTTCTGGTGACTGGTACCCTGATGGTGGTTGTTCTTGCGATAGCACTTGAAGATCGTCAGCAGCGTGTTCCGCTAATGCAACTGTAAAAGTTATATACAAATTGAGGTTGTAAATTTAATATTTATTTAAAAAAAAACATTTTGGGAGTATTATAACCTGACAGTTTTTTTTTTCAAATAACCGTTGTTAAATATTGTATTAAGAGAGTACCTTAAAAATTTTTTTTCGTGTTTAAATATGAAATATTTATAAATGCTTAATTATTAGTTAAATTATTTGACTTCACAGTTCTGTTTCGAATCATATTTGCGCCGCGCCGTTTATTTTTAGGGCGCTCTACCTGCGCAGATGATTGAGTTGCGGAATGAACTAATTTAAATCGATCTCAAAATAAACTTTGCATTGAAGCTTCCCACTCTTGAAAATCACTTGAGAATGCTAAAACCCCGTTAAAAACAATATATGATATCAATTCAACTATTTTATCATAGCTATATATTTTACTGATAGTCAGATAGTTTACTGTACACTATGTATATTTCGTTACATACATAATATAGATGGGTTAACATTGATAGATGTATTAAATAGGTGCAACTGCAATATTGTTATTGATCGTTCTTTATTATCAACGGCTATCTTAATTCTCCACAATCAACAAAAATTCCAACTTTTCTGTTTTCGTATCTAGATATTTTCTATTTTAACAGAGCAAAGCATTTTTTTATTGTTGTCTTTCTACATCAGAAGAAAAGCTTGCTCGCTTGCCTCTTTCTAATATGAAAATGAGTTCACTCAACTTACCAACGTCTTTGGAGTGTTGTCTGATCTCTTTAAGCCAATTGGCCTTCACTGACTCCTTGTGCGCCGCGAGCACAAACACTAGCGGCTGTGATTTCTGATGAAGCTCGAATTTTAGCTTGTCAGCTGGATAGTCTTGGACTTCGGCGTCGGGAAGCTATATTAAAGAAGAGTTTCAAACATCGTGCAATACGTACGCTTACAATCATATTTAGCAGCAGAAGTCGATTTTATATTTAAATGCGGAATGGATTTATAGTCTTAGCATTTGTGGCAGTGGATTTCAGTGGCATTCGAAACACGATAGTTAGTAACTGAACCGAATAAGAAGAAAAGATAGTCGGCTGTAACGGGACGCCCGGCGGGAGGATGTGAAACATTACTGTGAATATTCGAATTCCTAAAAAAAAAAAAAAATATGGAGTAAAATAATAAAACAGAATAAAGTTTCGTAATTAAATTCAATATATTTTACTTATTACTTTAGTTATAATAAGTAATAATTATAGAATATACTTATTTATGAATAGAAATTCATTCACAAGGGAGTCGGTGAAGTAGACGTCGTAACGCCATTAGATCGTCACGCCGTTTTCCGTAACGGCATACTGGTCGATTTATTTCCAAGGCGCGCCAATAGATGTTCAACATAGAAAAAAGTAGCGAGAATGATGATTGTAGACTTGATGAGAATTTAACGTAACTGGTGCCGATAACGTATTTCATGTAAAAAATGTGTAAATGTGATACCACGTTAAAAGTTGCGACGTTAAACCGTTGTAATATTGTAACACAAGTGTTTAAGTAAACATATTTAGGACACAGTAAATATTAAAGATTAAACACTAAAAACAAATAGTAGAACTAACTCTGATTATATGTTTCAGTACAAATACTGATCTGTCCTCTTCAATCCGCTTAACCTTGCAGATCAGAACCCTCGCCTTGAACAAGAAGAGGTATCTTTCTCTGGACTTCCCTTCGACGGAGACTGTGAACCAGTCGTGGGTGAGGAGGCGGCCGAGCTTGTAGATGTTCCCCCTGTAGCCCTCGATGCTAGAAACAAATTTGATGTCGGTGGCACGGTTGGGTACACCGAGGAAGAGTTCGAGAGCGTTCTGTAGATCGTTGCAATCTTCGCCGAGACGTTTCGAGTATTTTACGAGTTCCTGTGAAAAAATGTGTATATGAATTCGCCGACACGTATAAGAAAATACTGGTCAGAACTATCGTAATCCAAAATCCATGAACCAGGACTTATTGACGAATTATTCCAATAATTTAATGTAAGGAAATGATTGGATTATTTTGATTGAACTGAACGGAGCATTATTGTTTTTTTATAATTAGTGTTTTCCAATAGACATTTGATTTAATTTTTCAAAAGCTGTTTGCGCGTATGTGAACGACTGACAAACAAGTAAGTGACCTTTGGTGTTTGTTTATTGGCAACAATACGGGTGCGATGCGATAATGGTGTACTAAAAGCTTCACGTGTTTACAAAAATCTCTCGGACAGAAGTAGGTGTTACGTCGACTATGACTTTCGAATTAAATATAGCTCTGTTGTAATGATCGGACCGTTTGATGTCATTGAGCCACGTGACGTATTTATCTCATGGTAACTGTCATTGTCTACTCTTGACCATACCCAGTTAATTCTGATATCAAATTCCTACCTTAAGACAGGATCGCATGTCTAACGCAACAATCTGCTACTCTCATTGAATGCATTGATTGAAAAATGCTAAAGACAAATTGATCGACCAAAGTTTTGATAATCACCGTTTTGATATCATCGCAAGTGAATTTATAGATGCCAGAGTATGTTAAAGCATTACTTTCAATGTAGTTACTTGTTTATGTATACTCGAACCGCTGCTTTGACGGTTAAAACAGTTGACCAGATGTTTTCGATATGCTCCACTGTATCTGTATGCTTAGTGATAAGATAGATTTTACCGCAACCAGAAACGTAATTCTTAGTCTAGATTTGTATTCTTCCTTCGTGTATAGATTTCGGAACAATTAACATGAACAATTTCTAGAACATATCGAGATTTAAGAAAGTTATTGGTCTAAGCCTGGTAATAATTTTTTTGTTGTATTCATTCGTTACTGCAAACCGTATTTTAAGGATGTTAAATTTATCTATGATTTAAATATTTTTTTGCGTTCACCACACGTCTAAATTGTAAATGATATTGGCATCTTTCAATATTTCCTTCTACTCTTAGGCACGGCATCATCATCGGCCAATATTAATCCACTGCTGGATATATAAGTATAAGTCCTCCCCAACGTCAATGTCTTTTATCAATGAATAATATTAATAATATATATTTATTACGATTCATGAAACTTGTAAAGAAAATACAGATTCATTCAACGAAAAGAATTAGTTAAGATGTAACAAGTTATTTATCGTTGTAAATGTAATAAGGTATCTATAATTAGTATGTATTTTTTTACAATTAATTAATAAAACTAAAGATTATAACGTTAATGATAATTACCTTCAAAAGCAGTTGGTAGTCGTTGATCCTCTGTATGGGGAGCTTGAGGTGTTCCGCAAGGCCCTTGTCGTCGCCGAGTTTGTCTGCTATGTTCTGACAACAATACAAAACATCTTTAATATAATGACATTAAGATGTAATATGTTCTATAATAACATTAAAATTCATTTTAATATGATAGGAATGATGCACCAAAGTAGGTAGATTTTCTATATTTTTATACGCGCTTTTTAAAATCAAAATAAATTTAAAAGGTCAATTTTAAACTGATATTGACTTTTGATTAGTGTGATGACTAGCACTTACACACACACTCACACACACTGGCACAATAATTATTACGTAATTAGTAGTAACTAATTACTTTATAATGATTGTTTCCTTTACATTATCTGCATCATTATTATGTTTGTTTACATTAAAACGGTTTTTTTTAACTTATTTTATAAGATATAAAAACGCTTTAGGAATTTAGTGAAGTACGTTTGTTGTTCATGTTACTTGTGCACATTACTAAATAAAGTAGAATTGAGTTCATGTGATTCGATTTTAATTGAGAATTTCAATGAATGACATATTGGTCGTGTTGATGTAATCTTTATTATCAATTAATTAATTGCACGACATCATGACGTTAAATCATTAGTGTTGACACTTGGCATATAATTTATAGGCAATACCCGAAGCAGGGTAGGATCAACGTCAGAGCTTTTTGGGCTGCAGCCCAGGGCCCCAGGGCCTGGATATAAAGGGCCCGCAACGGGCGATTGTGGCGAAAAAAGACAATCAACTGAATCGAAAATTGACGATTTTCGTGATGTTCGATTGATTCGTTAAGGAAAAACAGTAGGTAAAATATACGTATAAGTATAGACGAATGTTCTCCATGCCCGTTTTCCACTTTATATGGGGTCGGCACAGTACGACCTAAGTCCATACTGTTTTGGCTATTTTACAACCGGCCGCCTGCCTGACGGCAATATGAAATATAAGTATATTATCGAAAAAAAATTAAAACAGTGGTAGAGCCTGCAACAATTACATCTGTTGCACGAATGGGCGTGCTCGACCGGTGAAATACCACGACCTCACCGTAGACAGGAGTGAAGTAGAAATCTTTCTGCGTTTCGTCTGATGAGTGAGGTGCCGGAGGCCTGAATACTAGTCTAACTCTAGTAATAAGAAAAGGATGGGAAGGGGAAGAGGATTTGACGCGAGGGGGGATGGATAGAAAGAGGAAATATACTTTTTTCTATTTATCCTCTGCCCACTAAAGGCAACGCACCTGCAACTCATTAGTTTGTTGCAGATGCCTGTGGGTAGCGGTCACTTAATATCGGGTATACCGCTAGCTCGTTTGCCACCTTCTTCTATAAAAAAAAATTACTAATATTTCTTTTTACCATGTCCAACCAAGCTTAAACTTGGTAGGACATGGTTCACGACAATAATCGAATGGCGGAATTCGAACCCAAGACCATGTCGTGCATGTTTCACGGTCCGTAACCGTAACCATTATTCTGCATTTTAAATAAGCATTAACATTTACATAATTTCAAGTACTTAAGAGATACAAGAATTAATTTCCAATATAAGAAACGTGATTTATCTGTTGAATTAAACAAATTTATCTTTGAAATTCAAATTTGAGTCAGTGTTGAAAATAAAAACTGCAAATAATATGAACGTAAAGAAATAACTAGCAATTGCCAAATCTATAAATCTCTTTATCGACGAAATCAAACCGTGGGGCTGGACTAATCGTCGAAGCGATCGCTTGGAGAGCGGCCAGGTCTAGCGGCAGTGTTAACAAGTGATTAGATGTTACTTTCGTTTAACAATGATGTTTTAGAACGGACACCACGTACCACAATAACTAGAGTTTCCTGTATAGAAATTAGATACCTACAAACTTTATGTGATGAAACTTTAAACAGTTACCGTACGAAACGAGCCGCTTGTTTGATTATTATACAAGTCTCAATTGATAAAGCCGTAATCTAATGGTTTCAGTATCTATTTGTCATGCCGTGGGACCTTAAATTCTCAGAGGTAATATTTTGTCTCTTCGTCGTCGTTCTCGTTTTTGTGTGGTTCGACGTGTATGGTGATAGTCCTGTTGTTAGAATTAAGGATTTAATAACCTGTATGAAAAATAGATATTGTTTGCTGTCTCTTTCTATCCCAGTAGTTTAAAAAAGTGAGAGCTTATTTGGATTCAAGTGTAATAATGAAAATATAAATCCGTAGTAGCACGGAAGATATGCTAATTAACGAGTGTTTTTAAGTATATTAAAAACTAGCGAATGAAGCCGGCGCGGGCCGCTAGTTTAGACATAAAAAAGAAGTTATTGTGAAATAACTGTAATAGTTAGACACATGGTATCGCGGACTTTTTGGTAAATATTGATATCCTCTATAAAATTGTAGCGCATCGCTTTGCTCTATTGTCAATAATTTCCGCAGCGATATAACGCTTTTTTTGGTATTTTTTTCACACGTTGGTTTACATTATTGAAGTTTTCATACGGATGCCTAGTTTTTGAAAAGATTCTATCGCCTATGTTCATCAGGGATAATGTAGGATTCTATCGGTGAAAGAATTTTTCAAATCGGTCCAGTAGTTTCAGAGCCTATTCAATACAAACAAACATTCAAATCTTTCCTCTTTATAATATTAGTTTAGATATACTTCACATTTTATAGTCATTTAATTTAATCTATAATAATTCATCAATTTATGTATATTAGAACTGAGAAGGTTGTACTATCATTGATAATTATTACGATATTGTAAGACGAGTTCCTTAGACCCCCTCAGAATTCTCCAATGCTTTGTACTATGAGACTAAATCATATATGGGATGCATAAAGCTACAATTTTGTTAACGTATACGTACGCCTTTGCAAGAAAATATGCCTTAAACAAATGTTACATTGTAATAAACACTGACGTCGTGTGACCCGGTTGAGGTAGAGACAGTAGATAGCGAACGCCATTAGCTTTTCCCCGGGCTTCTTCAGCCCTAACGCTGGTTTTCTTCTCACGCTGAACCTTTGCACTGAAATATTAACGTGTTACTTAATCCTTATCACTACTATTCAATGCCTAGAATCGACTTTAGTACGTAAAAATATTTCGATAATCTACTAATATTTCATATATACTACCCGAGGAGGAATGGCGTCAGGCAGGCGGCTGGCCGTAAGAAACTATAGCCAAAACCGAGTATGGACTACAGCTGTACAGTGACGGCCCCACATAAAGTGGGAAAAGGGAGAAAAAAAAGGCAAAAGTTTATTTTCACCTGCAAGCTTTAAACCGCAAAGTAATCCTCCGTGTACACCTTGTTTACAGTTATTATATTTGCAAATTAATTATACAATTGCTTGTAGCGAAAATGTTTTTGTAATTATTGTTCTGGAACAAAACAATAACACCGTCTTAACGCGCTCTCTGGTGCAAAAGTTTTGGGTATTGTTTGAACATGAATTATTTATGAGTGCCTATTCACGATAAATATTATAATATATTTTAGAAATTAATTTCAAGTCACTTACCTCAGTCAGTTATTTCTAATAACTATTCCTTCTCTCGTCGCAAAAAAACTATAGCCAAAATCTATTACAGTACGGCCGTACTGTACCGGCCCCACATAAGGTGGGAAAAGGGCAGGGATATAAGAACTCTATGATACTGTTTCAAAATTTAATGTATTTAATGCGATAAAATACAAAATATAAAACATACAGTATTTAATGTTTAATCCATATGCGTGTGCCATGAGAATTGGCGGGATATTTAAAATTGGCGCGAACAGTCGTCTTCGTCGACGCGCGCGCTTCAAGGTCGGCGGGAACCGCTATACGCGGGAAGCTTGCTCTCCGCCAATCAGAGGCCGCGACGCAGCGTGACGTAGTTTTTGCTCTTCATAATGGTGCGTTGGCAAGTGCAAAACATGAGATGCAGCTATTAAAAATTTGTAATACGCAATTATAAAACAAACTACTCACGCGTATTCCCACAAAGAACCATTTGTATATTAAAAGATTTATAACCGCAGTACCCAATAATGTAGAAAGGTGTTGAATTTCACACTTTTTAAAAAGACTGTTTTATCTTCTAGACTGCTGTAGACAGTATTTTTTTTCTGAGAGCACCTTTAAGTACCTTCACGTTCCTGCGGGATTATCAAATATTCACCAGACACCTGTATAAGGCTGTGATAAAGTTCACACGAGCAAGAAGATATTCAGAAATAAAGAAAAAATCAAAGGAAAAAATAGCGATAAGATTTAATACCGTCCCACCTATAGCTGAAGATCCTGTTCTTTGATTTGTTATATTATCTTGCATATATTATAGTTTAAGTCTTTTAACTATATAGTTGGGATTGTAAAGTCACAATATTATAATTTCTTTTATAAAACTATCACTGAATTGAGTCAGGAAAGTTCGATTATAATTTTTTTTAACAAAAACAAAACCGACTTCAAAAACAAAAAATGCACTATAAAGCTAAAAATAATTTTACGCAATTAGAAATAAGAATACTTCTAGGCAATTAAATATAATAATGATTTGACGCAATTAGAAATAAGAATAATTTTACACAATTAAACATAAAAATAAATCCTTAATTTTTAT
>DWTW01001041.1:0-13732 GCA_018246275.1 Papilio slateri | reverse complement strand
CACATTCACACTTTAAGGAATTTCGGTCTTTCTATATCTATAAAAATGAAAGTGTGTGTGTATGTTTCGGGTAGGCTCCGAAACGGCTGGACCTATTGCAATGAAACTTTCAGGAAATCTTAAGATCGACGTGAGGAGTAATCCTGTAAAGTTTGGTGACGATCGGAGCACTTTTTTTGAACTGTCAAATTTTTATTTACTATGATGATATAATGATGTACCTACCTTTGTTAGTTTGGTAGGATAAAACAATTAAAATCTAGCCCGGCGAAGCGGGGTGGGTACCCTAGTATATTATAAAAACCAAAATTCCTTAAAGTTTTGTCTTGGTGAGACCGAACAAAATAAAGATATAATATCTCACGATCTCCATGGTGAGATCAGGACTTTTACGTCACCAAATTTATGCGGGCATTTATTATAACAATCGTATATTAATAATAAACACGAAATATAAAATATATAAATCAATGATATTTACAAAAACGCTAAAAACCGAATGACAAAAGTAATTTGAATTTTAAATAAAAAGTAAAACGGCATAAAAACTCCTTTCGTCACATCCTCGATAAAAACTTTGCTTTATCTGTGGAACAAATTTGTAATCAGGAGTCGAACTTTCATAGAATAAATAACAGTTTTTACAAGATATGAACGTTCTCGATATCTTTATTACATCCGTTTGTTTATATTCCAATAGTTAACAAATATTTGCTCACAATGTTGACTGACTGTTGTTTTTAATTTGTATTAAAAACTAAAAAAGTGTTGGTTTTACTACATCGGGTACTACTACTTTAATACATCGGGTAATGTTTTATACCAAATCTCCTTCCAAATAACTAATTGTGAACTAACTAAAGTTTGTTTTTTGAAAAAGATGAAATCTAAGCGAAACTCGATTTATTTTGATAATGAAGTTAGATAATTGGAACAAGTAATTGTTTATTGTTCTATGCATATCAGTATACGTTGAAAAGTTGCACTATATGAATATCTGGCTGTCTATATATTCTGTGACCGCTTCTGCTTTGACTTTGTTGACCTTCGAGATGAATAGATTATTTCTTAATGGAAATGGAATTGCATCAATAGCCTTTTGAAAAGTACACAAAATACCAGCGTACAATGGAGTTGCATAAATTATGTAACAAGATAACGTAAGCTGTGGACCAGACCTCATTAGTCTTTCACAATTTTAGTTTATCGAAACAAAGATGTTGAGATACAATCACACAATATTACATCTCTCACAGTTTAATCTTAACTAATTAGTAGTCGATTTTTAATCATTTAATTTAATTCTTAAAAAAGGAACAGAGAAGCCGCCAGCTGTTTAAGGCAATTGTTTAAAAGAATTTTATGAACCCATTAAGGACATTATATTACATAATAATTTATATTATGAAGTTGCTCTTTAAATTTCTTATACAATTTAATGTAAACATATCAATAAAATAGGACAATAGCTATAGTCATTACAATATTATTGTAACCTATTACATATTCTATTTACTTAGACCTGAATGTAATATGAATGTATTTCTGAATTTAATACAATAATAAATGTGTACTTTAATATATTTAAAAGGTCCATAAGCTACTAGATCTCGAATTCAATACCTTATTTGATATGTCTAGTTAACTGTTCATGTGTCAGCGAAATAGTAAGCGAAGTACTGAGGAGGAATCTACCTTGATTGACACCGACTCCGAAATTAAATATTTATTTTTATGTTTAAATGTGTAAAAGTATTCTTATTCCTGATTGCGTAAAATTATTTTATACTTTTTAGTACATTTTTGGTTTTTGAATATTATTTTTGAAGTCGGCTTTTATTTTGTTAAGAATTTTATTTATTAAATAATTTAAATGCCGTCGCTTTAAGAACTCGTTATTTTGTACCTCGATATTAATCCTCATCAAAATAATAATCACGACGAATTCAATACCTTTCTAGAACTCTTCGCATGTATGATGTGGCGGGCGTTCTTGAGGGGCGAGGGGGCGGTAGTCTCTGCGACCGCGAGACACCATGCCGCGCGGTCGGCTCCGTATACTCTATGCCCGGACGACGATCATCTTTATTTTCGGATTGTGTGTGATAGGAGTAAGAACGGAAATAAACACGTATTAATAAATTACGGCGTTTTATTTCAAGAATTGTAAATTAGATTTTTGAAAAATGAAATTTTAAAATTCGGAAGAAAAAAATGTACCAACTCAAGACTGCACCTAACGATTGGAAATGTGCAATTAATTTTTATTTTAGTCCAGGAGAAACTTAAAAATAGTAAAACGGGCAATAATAAAATGAAGGCATAAAATTCAGACATAGAAATATTGTTTTAGTATATTGTAGACAGAATAGTTAATACATACAGTGTTTACTCATAAATATGATTACTTTTCCTTATACTTTTACACAATAGTTTTTTACAAATTTAGAAAAGATCACAAATAATTTAATATAAATTTTGTATTAGGTATCTATATCAGTATCATATTCTATATCAGGGGTCGGCCAGTAGTTTTAAGTGAGGTCCGGATACAGTTGAAAAAATATCGAGGTCCACAAAAACATAAGGTTCTTTCAAACGTATGAAAATAGGGCTGGTTTTACGAAAATACTATTTAAATTATTCAACAGTATTAATTCACGTACAAATCACATCCATTTAAATAACGAAGATTTCTTCTTAATTTTTTTTGTATATTTCTTAACTTGTCAGATTTGAACCTTGGACTCGGGCAGACTGAACATTATGACGTCGATATAGCAGCGACAATGTACCATTGACTCGTTACACTCTATCGTACTGTGCACTTAAACTATGCGGTTATAGAATCATTCATGTGAAACTGTTCAACATTAATAATGAATCATCTCGGCCAATATGTCAGATAAGGTTCCGTAATTCCCAATGTTACACGTCTACTATAGACACGTGGTGTGCCTCAGGGATATTTGTGAGACGTCTAAATGTATATTCCCTATTGCAAACCCCTCATTACTACTTTTTTCAATAATAACGTGTGTAAAATAAGAGTAACCAAGTACCGATTTTCTTGTTTGTAAAAGGCTATCAGGAATCAGAAAGACGTCCAGGTTTAGACGGAGCGTGATTCTGTGATCGCGTGATCTTACACCTGATTATCGCCTAAATCCCGGTTACTTCTGAAATCTCCCGCCATTGTATAATTAACAAGGAAGAAATACAAAAAGTATATTGCTGCGTACCCGCATTATCAAATGCTCTGATATTTAAAGGCCAGGTAGAAATAGTTTCAATAGTATTTACTCAGGACTGTTTGCCGCCTTTTTCTAATCTAACATTTGGTAGAGTGAGGGCGCTCTTAACGAATTCCGATGTTGTAAATCCTATATATAAAAATGACCGTCCGATTTTTATTTATGAATGTGTCGCATAAATCGTACTCATATCACTTTGAAGAATCACTTCTCATGATAGGTTTAATATGTTACTAATTCATTATTCAATTATTTATATATATGGGGAGAGAAGTAGGGATTTTGAAAAATCCTTCACCTTACAAAAGTATTGTTTATTTAAGGGGTGTTATTGTGGACGACTTGTGCAATGTAGTCGGAGACAAGGCGAAGTGAACAGACGACGCAGTTAGTCGGCTTCCACGAAGGCACTCCATCATTCAACAAACACAGCGCTCGCGGCCCGGACTCAATAACTGAATTATTTATAAATAAACATTTAACGTGTACAACCGGCGTACAGAGAAATGGACGCGCTGCACGCGTTGTGTTCGCACGAATATTTGTAATATGGCGACATTTTTATGTTTAAATAATAAGAGAATCAAATTAGTAGCTTTCACAAAAAACTTAGCATAAGGCTACGAACTAAGAGATTTTAGTTTAAAAATAATCGTTTAGACACAAATACAAAGCATATGTTTATATTCTACGATTAAAAAATAATTAAATTTTTGTAAAAGATAAATAAACATCACGCCTGTAACCCAAAGGAGTAGGCAGAGCGTGATCAGTAGGGTCAACTCTCTAGCTACCTTAACATCCACCCATATATGCATCATCGTTTGCTGGTAATCTTAATATCGCCTTTCTTTAATAGGTAGTAAGTTTAGCAGTTCTATGAGAAATGCTATCTGTGTTTGTTGTGAAATTTGTTCCGGGTGAACTCAAAAACTACTGGACCGATTTTAAAAATTCTTTTACCACTAGAAAGCTATTCTATTAGCGAGTAACCTTGGGTATATTTTTTTATTTATGTACCCGAGCGAAGCTAGGGCGGGTTACTTGTTTACTTTTATAAAGATCACGCGAGAATTGTACGCATTCCGAACAAAAGAGATATTCCGCAATAGGACTGATTACTTTTATGGTCCCAGAGGAGGTACGACAAATATTTGTGATCTATACTCACCTACAAACTTATCAATTTGTTTCGTTGATTCCCATTTGGCTTTAATACGTGTTTGAATTATAAAAGCCGATATTGTTTTACAACTTCAGTGTACTGCTGCATCAATAACCTTTTACTTGCAAACTAGATGCTTTTATATGAAACAATGTGTGCTGTTATGTTCTGCGTGGTTGTTGATTAAATAAATAATCGTTTATTATTAACAGCAAATAACAAGAAACCTATGACACGTCCGCACTCGACCGTGACAGTTCTCAGAATGTCAGTGTGGCCAACATATGCAATGTAAGAAGCGGCATCCTGTCACAAGTTGGTCCCAGTATACGGTGTCATTTTGTATCTATGTTTTGACGAATAATTTTATTTTATTTCATATATCTATGAATGTTTATCATATATAATAATTTTTCTAGTTGGCATTATTTGACAGCTCGATGGCTGGTCATTTGATTTACAATCTAAAGGTCCCAGGTCCAAACAAAAACCAATATTTTTTTCGAACAAAGTAAATCATATCTTTAATATGTGATTAGTTAGGTGAACATATATCACTGTATATGTCTACTGGAGGTGTATTATAAAGTCAGGAAAGTTCGATTTTTAATTACATATATGACTATTTTTGTAATTTATATCTTTAAATTCCATCAGGTCACGGGGTCAAATAGTCTCAGTTCAGACTCCAATTATCGTCACAAAGAGGGTGAGAGGTCCGAGGTCAGTGCAATTAGCTCCAATCAGACGGCAGGAAGACTGAATTAAGTTGACGCAGACTAGACTCCGGCAGTGACCCTTGTTTTTGACTCACCTTTTGTTAGAGACTATTTTTATCATTATATTGTCACCAGCGGTTTTAAATAATATCTTTTATGTGGTAAGAAGTGACAAAAAATAATATTATAAATTCAGTATAATCCAGTCAACAAGTACTTACTTCATAACTTTTTCATAAGCCCATCAACTTAGTCCTATCGTCCTCTGAATATGACCTCTCTTAGATGATTACGGTACATGACCCTAGGCAATGTATCGCTTCTCCAGAGTAACCGAGTAATTTTTATTCGTTGACAATAACTGTCTCACTGTTATACCACCTATACTCTGAAATAACAGTTACGGCAGAACCGCTATCGGTTTCGAATTTTAATCTAACCCCATTTAACTCAACTCCACCATAGGCTCACCTTTAGAAGATCGGATATGAAAGCACTCACCGTCGTCGTCGTTCCCATCTGCCCCGTGCGTCTCGACTGATGTCACCTAGTTCACCTCGCACATTCTTTTTAATTGTTACATTTTTACAAGTGTAATTTATAAACCGACACTCTGATGGCTTATGGTTAGCATAGCCGCATACGGCACACTTTACCTTTTTGTTACTAATTACACTCACACTTTGTACACTTTTGGTATATCGTCCGATCCGATTTACACAAAATATCAGTAGGTGCGGAGACGACGACGCTGCTTGCGGCGATTTGGATATTATCAGCCATCTGCAGGGCCTTTGACAAGGTTAGCCCGATCAGATCCTTGCCATAGATTTCCTCCTCCTCGCTCCTCGGTAGCATTCCCATGACAAAGCGGTTTCTTGCGACTTCCTCCGGGTTACTGAAACCACAATGCACCGTCAACCCTCGCCGATACCTAGCAAACGCGCCGCACACTGTGTGTGCGATTCTGAAGGCACTGCTGTACGACCACGTAAAACGAATGATTCCGATGCGCCTCGGAGTAAAATGCGCGTCGAGAAGGTCCAATATCACATGATAGGGCACTTCTTGCAGTTCTTTCGGCAAGGCCTAACCCTTTGCCAATTTGTAAGTACCCTCGCTGAGCGCACCAAGCAGTATAGCTCGTCGCTTGACTCCCGTCGCGTCAGTTATGCGGTTTATGTCGTTTGCAATACAGCGTTGTACGACTTTGATACACTTTCCACGTGTGTCCATTGTGATCGAAAAACGATAAAACGCCGAAATGTGTAACTGATATTTTTTTAAACTATTTTGCATAAAGTGGGTATTTGGTTCACTATCGCCACTGTTAACTATAGGGAGTAATGATACGACCGCTTGCTTAGTGCAAACTGTTTTTTCCAAACATCAATGTCACGTCGCCGGCGGGCACATCTGCCTATTCCAAATTACGCATGGTACATACGCGTAAATAACAGTATGGTGATGAGATTAATTAATAATTTAAATCAACTATTTTCTTATTTAAAAAAAAAATTAAAGCTTGTTCCCGTCGTGGTCATCTAGTAGATAGCTTCTGACAGTTTTTGCATCCTACCGTCCCAGATATTGTATATCGTACTGTTTCAATCGTCGTATTTGACAACAGATATTCCAGCCACTCGACATCAGCCTTGTTGGTTTAGCATTACTCATAAAGATAAAATGACGTTTTTATGACTATCTTGCAATTTGCGGTTTCTTTATTCGTGAGTAAGGAACGATGGAGTTGTGTTGCATACACAATATTATATGATTACAAAGTAAAACAAACATTTAACATCTAAAGAATTAGTATACATAAACATTCGTTTGTACGTGTGTCGGTTTTCATAGGTTCACTAGGTTCCAAACGCAACAGGACCCCACAACCACAGCACTTTCATTATTGGGAAGAAAGTCGAAAGATTGTGAGATAAGTGGGTCTTTGTTCTCTTACGTGCTTTTATGCTGATACCTCCTGTTTGCCATGTTATATGCTTCCTTTTTCATTGATTGTCTGTTCTTTGAAAACTGATTTTAAGGATAGATCAAAATATGTAGATTATAAATTCATCTGTATATGTAAAATTTACAAAAATTGAAACTCGCCGCGGGGCTACAACAGCCCACAATACGTCTGTCCACGTCAGACTTGCTCTATCATTATAATTGACAGTTACAAATGATACGGATCAACGTTACAAAGGCGTACCGTCTGCACTCGGATATTGGACGCCATTGTAATGTTACGTGTATTTTAACTTAATAATTCTTTAAAATCGACGAACTGTAGATGTTAGAGCATCTTACTGTTATTGGAATGTAAAACTATAAATATGAATAGAGATAGTACAGGACTTTGCTCTTAACCCTTTAATAGATATAGACACGCTGCAATGAATTGGTCAAACTTCGCCTTTACTCCCACGAGCTCACAGAACACCGGCTTGTGCTATAAGTATTTAAAATTACAAGAATTAATTCCCTAATCTCCATTCTATCATCAAACGTTTAGACATACCGCTGATGTCGATTCTTTTGTCATAGATATACCGCGCGGTCGAACGTTGGAACAAGCTGCTAGCGTCTTTGTTACCATCAGGTTATGACGTGGGACCTTCAAGAGAAGAGTGAATAGGCTTTTGCTAAACTAGTGCCTACTTTCTTTTGACCACACACCACTTAACATCAGGTGGCATTGTGGCCAAGCGGTAATTTATTCATTATAAAAAAAAAAACTTCGCCTCGCTCTGCATTCTGGGTATTGTCTAGTCAGTAAGACGTCCGATCTTATCATCTGTTCCTACTACCCTCCCCGTTTCTCATTTTATCTTTTCTTTTTTTTTTACACAAAGGTCTGTAGATGGACATAGAAGGGAGGAGGAAGCGATGGTAATAGAACGGGAATAACGCCTTGTATTGAAGCAAACCACTAGCTATGGTTCGAGCTTTACTCTGCGTTATGATATCTGTCATCGTAAGATCGTATAATATAGCTGCATCTTATAAAATTTCAATGTACCAGTAAGTTATCATCCATTGACAACGATCCGTATCACATGCCACAAGAGATGAATGGAGATGGATTTTGTGGTAATTCGGGTTTTTACGGGAAAGAGAATTTAAAATTAAAAACCACATTTTGATACAAAATTACATCCAAATAGGTAGAGCCGTTTCCGAGATAACCGAAATATCTTTATATATATATATAATTTTTCTGTACGTGAGTTGACAGTGAACTCCTCCTAAGCGGCTGAACCGATTTGAATGAATTTTTGTGTATGTGTTCAAGTGGATTCGAGGATGGTTTAGATTCATAAATAAATCCAGCATTCCCCCAGATTCCAGAAGATTATTTTAAATATTATGACGTAAGCTGAACCCGCAAGCAGGACAACGTTCATGCAGGACAACGTCTGATGAGTCCACTAGTATATTATAAGTTTGACACAACGGAACTTCGGGGATGGACTTTAAATTTCACATAACAATATGAAATCGCAAAAATAATATGAATTTCGCAATCTCAAGAAAAAAGCGTTAGGTTTCTCGTTTCATAACGCCTATTGAAGTGGTGTTAGATACATAATGTTATTGGATCATATTAAAAAAAAACTTACACGGTAGATTTTTGTTGGACTAAAAACCTTTACGGAGACCTTTTACCTTACGGAGACTTCATCAAGTTTCATCACAAATAAATGAAGCGCTTAGGAACGCACAAATCTACATTCATTTTTATTTATAAAAATAGTTGCGTATCTGCCAGTAGATGGCGATGAATTTGTAAACATTAAAAATATTGACCGCCATCTGTTAGTTGATTTGCGAATTCATATATAAACCTTTTAAAAATGTAAACGTAAATTTCATTTCCTTAATATTTTGTGGTGTTTTAAATATGTACCAATAGATGGCAAATTTATTAAATATTTTTCATATAGACAATTAAATTCTGTACAATTTAATGCGCTTTGCATTAAAATGTATATTTTATCCGTTTAAATACAATTTCATAACGTAATTGTTGGTAGGTATTTTTACCCGATTGAAATCTTTCAGGTGTTCTCCACTGAATCTGATACCGGTTTACATAGTGTAACATATTTTAAATAATTAGAATGTACATATTTTATTTAATTTTTAATTATATTGAATTAGGAAATGAAGGAATAAAATGTATTAAAAATTATAAATCACTATTGTTCATGCTCATTCCTTAATAAAATAATTACGTATTGTTTTATAGCTCTACGAAATTCCTAGTCTTATATTTAGTCGTAAGGCAAAATATTAACAACAATAATTTTAACAAATAATAACAGTGTGCAGTAATTTAATTATTACAGATATATTATACTTAATTTAACTTTAAGTTTTAATTTGGTAGGACATCAATAAGTTCTAATTGAATGTAAGTTTTATTAAAACTAATTTTAAAATAAAAATAATTAAATAATTCTCGCTTGAGTCGTTCTTAATTGTAAGTTCAATGTACATTATTATTTAGGTTCCTATAATAAATTCATATTTTAATCGTAATTAACTTAGACGAGATATAATGCATAATTGAGAGGTGATTTTGTAGATATAATGTAGTTTAGGACGTCCAATACTTATTGCCAATTATATTGATAACTTTAATACAAAACCAATAAATTGGCAATAGAGTAATAATTGAGTGCATCTCGCAATAGGGCGAGGCGTGTGATTCACAACACCATGTCTAGTGATGTTACCTAACTGTATAAGTCGATTGTTTTATGAATAAACTTTGTATGTTTTTTTTTTTTTATATAGAAAAAGGTGTCAAATTAGCAAGCGGCTCAGCTGATATTAACTGATCGCTATTCATAGGCATCCGCAACAAGCTAATAAGTTGCATAGTTGCAGATGCGTAGCATACTTTTAATGCACAGAGGGAAGAGACAGGGAAAAGGATATTTCATTTTCCTATCCATCCCCTCTACCATTAAATTATTTTCCTCTTTTCGTCGTTTCTTTATTAGAAAAGAATGGACAGGGGAAGAGAACTGAAAATTATTTCAAATACTTCAGGCTGTCAGGCTAAAGGGCCTTATATTGGCATCTAATGACAATAGACACACAGTCACGTGTACAACGTGTGTGTGTGTCTATGTTTCTGTGAGTTCACACTGCCGAAAACATTAACATAAAACATGTTGTCATCTCAGTTTTTTTATAGAGAAAGAGAGAGATAACAACATGTTTTATGTGATGTTTTCAGCAGTGTGAACTCAAGGTAAGTGTGAGTGCGTGTGTAGAATGGGAACAAGTCCTACATAAAAAAAAATAACACGCAATACTCTTTCATTGTTGTATACCTAATAATAATAAATGTGTCCAAGTAACATTTGTTGATGATCTCAATCAGCTATAATAATTTTATAATAAGAAATAATAGTAAAATATACCATATTTTACTAGGCTCAAAATGTCTATTTAAATATTCGTAATACGATTCACATGACATCTATGCCTATATGCCTATATGGAACTAAAACAAATTAGAGATTATCGATAATTATTGAAAATATTATTGTCCATTCACTAACTGGGACGGGCAGTGAGGCTGCGTGGATCTGCTTAAAGATTGCGACCTTTCACATTACCACATTGCAAACATTTGGTTCACTTTATGATCGACGCGAGTTTTATAATTACTTTGAATACTTATTATTATTATACTTTCAATAATCTATTGATGTACAGGTTGTCCGGAACTTGTGGTGTTCCTTCCATTATTTCCTGACCACTTTTAGTACAATAACTAGTAAATTAGCTACAATTACTTTTAGAAATTTACATGAGTATCAACATTATTTGGTGATAATTCATCAGACTTTGACTATTTAATACAAGGCCTTCATAATAGCACGTAAATAGGTAATATTCAAAGTTGGACGTCCATAATGTTATTATATAACATACATAGGCTTAATTACGTTTTTATAGTTATAATTTTTTTGTTATATAAAAGATTTTGTTTTTTGTAATTCGATTGTTTGAAAAATGTGCTAGAAATCTAACGTGTTTTTATTGTCAATTTTTAATGTATAACGTGTTTGTTTTCTGGCCCGTAATTAATTCATTACCAATAATATTTTATTTTGTAGTCACTTACTTACTTGTACTTACTTACTTGTAGTGAAATATAAAAAAAAATATCTAGACATATATATTAAATAATGTATTAGATGCCATAAGACATGTGTACGAAAACCTTGATCAACTTATCATTTGGCACAACAAGGTTGCCAATCTATGACAGTACAGTTAGTTGAATGTTGTTACCGGTATCTCATTATATAAGAACGGAACTTTTACTCTTACTGCACGAAGAAATTAAGAAGTAAACATTTTGACGCTTCTGTAATTTTTTGCATGGTGGCTTCATAGCTGCAGCTTTTCTATTGTTCATCAAATACTTCTTTTGTATTATATTTGACTTAAAAACGGTGATTATTTTATATTATGTAATTGTGTAAATATTCAAGGTATTTAAGGACATGCGCGGTGGAAAACGGATGTAGTGGGACGGTGTGTGGGCTCATATGGTTTATCGCTGAGACTAATTTATTTATAATTTTTGTTAGATCTTTGTGTATGAGTCGATAGTTGGCTTGTTGAAGTACTTTAAGATATCTGTGATAATATTTCGTTCGGCACATCTCGTTATATCTCGTATCTCGTTATCCAACTCCTAATTAATATTAGAAATGTAAATGTGAGTTTGTTCGTTTGGTTGTTACGCTTTCACGCATAAACTACTTAATCGATCATCATGAAATTTTGCACACGCATTGTCCGGGGTACAGAGAAGAAGATAAGGTACCTTATACCCTAAAAAACTTCCTGAGAGATAGAAAAATACAATCGATCGCCATAGTTATGTATGACATGACAATAACAACTTATTGACCGTTTGCTACTGTCATGTCATACGTTACCATGGCGACCGATAACACCTATTTGACATTTACCTATAAATTATACGCGAAATCAAGTTATAAAAATTTCCAGCGAGGAAAATAAGAAACGAATGCGTGCGAAGCCGCGGGCACAGTCTAGTTTTAAATATCAGGTCGGACTAAGATTATGCAGCGCAAGTATTTATATAAGGCTTCAGTTTTGTACCAAATTGCTCCTTGCATTTCTGAGGAAAAAATAATTTTATGTTCGAATTTATTATTTATGAAGTTCAGCGTAACGTAAACGCCATTTTTAAGAATACAAGTAAGGCAATGACTAAGGAATATTTGTCGGTGAACGTATGGACGATGGGGCCAAAAAGTTCTAGAATGACGACGCAGCATGGGTTTCACAGGATACTGGTGTCAATTGGATGATGGCGAAAAGTAAAATGAGAAAAATATTTTTTTAAACTATTAATATTTATCTAAAATACAGTAAGTTATTTGGCATAGTATTATAGCGAATAAAATACATCAACAATCATCGATAAAATTAAGTATGAACAATATTTATCAGTTTAACTTATACGAAAAGAAACATGGTATCGAAAAACCAAAAAAAAATCTTCGACAACATAAATTTAATATGATAGATACTTTTAAAATGAATATGCCTCACCTGTTTACACTGACCATCTATCTAATCTTTGACACGAGCGTGAAGGTCACTTATTTAATTTTCCGAGGTCACAGGTGAGATCCTTAACAATGTTTTGACGCGGGAAGCGGCGATTAGATAACAATTTGCTTGTTGCGCTAAAGTGTTACGGATTTTATTAATTATTTGTTGAAATAAAGATTTGACGGCCGCTAGTCTTACGATGTAATTAAAAACAAGATTGTTTTATTATCATTGTACTTGCCGATGATTCTATGGATTCCCACGTTATATTAAAAGTTCATGAGAGCTAAGTGGTGTATAGGGTCGTTATATTTATGGACTACGAATCACAGCCTGATTTAAGAAAAAATATATGACCTCAAGTAATAACAAGTACGCAGCACGTTCAATTTATGGTATGCTTTATAAAATCTTTATTAGTGATACATTGTATTTTTTACCATAACGTAAACTATAGACTTTTGAAAAGCGTAATTTAATAAGTGGTACCTTGGTTGTTCAATAATGGTATGACAAAATTATTACGCACTCTCAGATCCGTTCCATGTTACACTGTAAAAAAACTGCAAGTTACCTCTAAAACTGGACGCTATGCCATGTTGCCGAGTCAACATGAATATTGTTTTAAAATGATTTATGTTACGATTACTCGCTTTGACAAGGTTTATTTTTTTCTAAAAATGGTTGTCCAAATTTGGATAATCCAGTTGCGTCTCGATCCTAAAGTTCAACTGCCAATCATTAATGTAATTCTCTTTTAAGAACATTTTAGTTCTTAAGATTTTTTTTAAATAAAAACGGCAACAAATATTGTTAAATGATCGATAGATCAATTATATTTTACATATTTCTGGATTAATAATAAAAACTCAGAATCAGTAATTTGTGAACGTACATAATCAATTTTCCATCTTTTATGACATTTCTAGAGTTTTCATTGGGGAAACCACATTTATTGCAATATATATATA